>JAHXMU010000395.1:4135386-4147739 GCA_019455685.1 Philornis downsi
CGATTTGGGATACACCCAAACTCTGGCACTTGGACCCGAGGAGTTTCCTCGATTGTAAATATTTAACTTGATTGTAAATACTACTAACTGAGATGAAAACAGGAAGCTTTACATGTAATTCTACATACATTTTTAGCTCTAAAGGAAACGATATTTGACCATTTCCTCTAACAGAATGGATGATGTTTGTTGGTACATGAAGATTACCAGATATTGTTTTTTAATTCACCATTATTACTTTTTTTTAATGTGGAAAATATCACTATTTCTTGATACTTTGTAATGATTTCCAAAAATAAGTGAATTGAAGTGGATTATGGTATCACTAAGTAATGATTTAAATTTGGCAGAAAAGCCAGATTAAACATAATAATGGTTGGTGGATACAAAAATTGTTGTAAACCTATACGACACATCCCAAAACTTGACAGCCTAATGTTTCGACAGGACAATGTCGTGAATTGTAAATTGATATCCGTCCACTTTTTGGAACACCACACACAAATTGGACGACTTGCCTTTGTAAATATGTTTCAAATAAAGCTTTATCACTGAATATGAAACCAAAAAATATGAAATGTAAAAATACCAACAATTTTTGCTAAATCGGCCAAGCGGCGTTGCTGAGCAATCGTTTCTCATTCGCAGTATTAATGAGTTCAATTATATTAAATGTAGAGCAAATGAATAAAAGATGCGAATCTAGCAATATATAAGTTACCTAAGATAATTTGTGAGAGAGGTAAAAAAAGGCATGGTCATTCAATCGACATTTTTCACATCTTACCCAGTATTAAACAGCAATGAAATTGATTAGAATTTAAGTAACTTAAGACTACCAATTAGGGATTACAGTGGAAAATCTAATTTCGATACATTATTCAATTTACATGAGAGGTGCCAGAACTTAATTTACCACTTACTTACCAAATGAATAGAGTTGAACGCTCAGTATGTACTAAACTTTTATCAAATTTAGTACAATTGTGTAAGAGATGTAACTCTAAAAACCTCGATTCGACGCCCTGCTCAGGAGCTTGGTCTTCAAAGAACAACTTTGGCCACAATTTTGCACAAGCATTTGCATTTATTTCCATTTAAGATTCAGTTGACACAAGAGCTTCTCAACAAGACCATTTCCGCTGCCGTACATATGCCAATAGGATGTTTCAGCTCGCCCATGACAACCCCAAATTTCATGAAAAAATCATAATTAGTGACGAGGCACATTTTCATTTGAATGAATATGTGAATAAACAGAATAGTCGGTTCTGGGCAATGGAAAACCCTCAAATTATTCATCAGTCATCTTTGTGCATTCTTATTCCTTATTTCTTTAAAACTGAAAACGACGTAATGGTAACTGTCAATGGGGAGCGATGTCGTGATGTGATTGAAAACTTTTTAACGCCACAACTGGATGCTTTGAGCTTGATTAACATGTGGTATCAACAAGACGGTGCCACATCGCATACATCCAGGATTACAATGGAATTACTGCGAGAACTCCTTCCATAACAAGTTATTTCAAGAAATGGTTTATGCAAACAAACCAGAAACGCTTGAGCAACTCAAACAAAATATTCGTGATGAAATTAATGAAATACCGCGTGAAATGTGTGAGAATGTAATGAAAAATATGCTCAAAAGGGTTCGCATTTGTGAGACTAACAGAGGCGGACATTTATTTGATATTGTATTCCATACATACTTGCCGACATTAAATAAAAGATTTATCAACATAAGATTCAATCTCTTTCATTTAATAAAAAATTGTAAACAAACAAACACCCTGTATTTTATCCAATTTCAGAATTTAGAAGTTCTCAAAACAAACAAATATTTCGAAAACAAATATTTCGCTAGATCGTAGCCAAGATTGGAAATGGGTTTACCCCTTCTGGTAGCTTCCATATAAGTTGATCAATTCGCCAATTCAACTTAAATTTTTATTTATTATATTGGGTTATTATTATTAGCAAGATTTGAAAAAAATTGACCGATTAACTATGCCTTTTCTGGTACCTTCCATATAAAAGACCGATTAGCCTACATATTCTTAGTTTCATATCGTTTATACAGTTGTCTAAAAATTTTTTTAAATTTGGTAGACATTGAGCGTTTATCACAGTAGATTCTCAGATTGAAAACAAAGCGCGTTGCCGCATTGCTTTTTATACTTCTCATACAAATTGACCGATTTTACCGAATTCTATCATTCCTTTACAATTTCTAACTGGTAGACTGCAGTAGTATAATTTTTACTTTCGTGTTTTTCAATCAATCAATTGTTGTAAATTTAGCTTCAATTTCTAGGTATCATGCTTTGGGTGATCTATTTTCTGAAATCAAAAAGCATATTCTAGTACCTCTCATACAGTTTGACCGATTTATCGAAATTTAATCATTAACTCGTAGTCTGGGATTACCTCAAATTCTGCTAATTGTGTTGTGTTATAATGCTGGTAAACTGACCACGCTCTCAACCGTACCTCTAATGCAAAGTTAAGCTACATCTTCCAAGATTCATATATTTTTTAACAGTCACTATATTCCGTATAACATAGCACTAACCAGGAAATTAGTACTACGAATGAAAATGCAATGCAGTATTGCCACGGTCCTTAGTACTACGTGTACAAATTGGTAGATTAATCAAATTAAAATTCGTAAACTTTCTAAGAGGAGTACCAGCGAAAGTTAGTTCCACTTTATCTCCGATTATTTTTGGATAAGAACCAAAGAATTCACCACGTTATTTCTGTTTACTTCACTCGGCAACGGACTGCCCCATTGAGGGCGTAGAGAGCATGAGTAGTGCTGAGTATAGGGGGCTCTTGGACGAATGTTTCTTGTCGATATGGCAAACACGTTGGGAATAGAGTCAGAACGGACGTGCTACATTTAGGTTTTTGTCAGACGTTACGTTCGTTTTCAGAAACCCTGGCTTTAACCTCTGTCTTGGTTTCTTGCTGACGGGACATGGGTCACTCAATACCTTCCTGCAATGGAGAACCCTGTCCGATTGCGAGTCGCGCAATTTTGGTGCACCAGTCGAAGATTGGCGGCAGGTTTTGTGCGAATGTCCCTTATATGCAGATATAAGGGACCTCCATGGATTAGCGATAACAAGGTCAGGGGATGACTGGATAATCAATCCCGGGGGGACGGAGAGGCATGGGGTTTTCCCTATGTCATGCTTGCCGTCCACCGTCGCCAAACGGAAGGGATTTGGAGTTTTTCCCGTCTCCTACAGGTGAGGGTACTGCATCCTTGCAATGCAGTATCGACCGTTCCATCTGCCTGGAGTCTCCGTGCCTGCAGGTATGTAAAAATGTCCAGTCTGTACTCTTTTGCCACAGGGCGACTAATCCCGTGAAGTATGGTGTATAAATCACAATTTGGTAGTAGCTTTGCTATTTGCTTTGCTACGCAGCTCCAGCCGGTGAGTTTGCCCGGTAGTGTGGGGATCAGGAGGCCCCGAGTCTGAGTTCCCGTCTGATCATTTGGTGATGGTAAGATAGGCCTCACCTCCGCCAATGGGGATTATGTTCCATACTAGTATAATCAATTTGGTATCTCCTGGCTGCGAAGAAAGGGTTAACAATACGCGGTAGTACCAAAATTGTCAGCCCCTTTTCCTAGATAGGCCAAGTTTACTTGGCTATTCCAGGGGGGTGTTGGCAATCGCATTGTAATATGCCCAGTGTGTTGCACACCGTGGGTAAGGCCTTCACGATAACACTCACGTTAAGCCTTCGTGGACTTCTGTTCACTTCACTCACACTTTTGCACCAATGTACGAGAATGTCGGATGTGTAAGTTAGTTCAATTGACTGAAATTTCTTTACTGGTTTTAAATGCTCCTACAGTGAAATCTGTGACAGTCGCCTAATAGCAAGTTGGATAATACATGTTAGAGACTGTTAATCGTATCATCCCCTAAAATGTTCATCCCCTAAAAAGAATACATACGAGTAACTAAAATATAAAAATCTGTTGAAACTAAGAAGTCGGTCTAATGTGTAGTTTTAGCTTTTTCTTCCCTGTAGTTTTAGCTAATCGTCTCAAGTTTCTCTCCAGCTCCACATAATGAGTGTAGCACATGGTATGCATTTGGTAATGCCCAGTTTAATCTGCAGCTGCTAAAGATTATTACATCTGAGAAATGTATTGAAAGGTTGAAAATTGTAAGTGAATATCTAAAAATAATGATTGATATAAATTTCATGGCTATATGAACAGCAATTTATGTGGGCGCAATTTAATTTAATGCCTTTTCCAAAGTGAAGAAAGAAGGAGATTTTTCCGTGCCGCGGGGAATTGGCTGCCTCTGCTATCCCAGCAAACTCTCACTACCAGAGGGGGTATTCTCAACAGGTCCTCTGTTTCTTTAACGTATGGCTATTGCCTGGTTGTTCAATGAATATACGACCAGCAAGGAAACTCGTGCGCGTTGTTGCCTAAAGAAAGCATTCATTTTCATAATTCAGGCAGAGAAATACGACAGAAAAAAATCGAAAAATAAAAAAATTAAACAACGTAACCGCCATGGGCAGTAGAAATCAGTCTGTTTAAGGTTAAATTAAGGTTAAAACGCATAATTTGCTATTTCAAGGAAAAGACAAAAACATTCAATAGGATCTTTTTAAAGTTATCAATTTTGTTGGATTAATATGGAATAGAAATCAATATCTGATTTGAACCAAATTTTGATCGCACTTCTCCCCTATCTGAAAGTGACTATTACAGGATGAATTTCCCAGTATCTCTCGCCGGAGATTAAATATGTCTGATAGGAGAATACATTCATTCCGGGCGATTTTCCCAAAGATTTCATAGAAATGTTGTGTAGGAATTTGTGTCGTTCAATGACAAGTCTAATCCATACATGAAATGTTTTCCATTTCAGTTGCATGTATGGACAAAAATAAAAAAATATCTTTGTAGTGTAGTTATTGTGCGTGCAATCTTGGGTACCAGGACCCACACAACCAGCCTTCGTGCGTTGAGCAGTGATAGATGTAGTACGATAAGAATAGAAGTAGTATAATAAGAGTAATCGAGCTGCCCACCAATTTAGTAATATCTTATCAATTCAATCAATCAATTTGACTTTTGAAATATTCGTCAAACTGAAGATCGGTTTCAGTGCCTAAAAGTAGAAACAAAATGCGTGAAAGGTTATCGCATGTGATATGCTTTTCCATATTCCACTGATGGAATTTATGGAGAAAGAATTTATATTTATATATTTTTCTTAAAAAAGACGGTAATAATGTTGATGCTTGTATGTTTTTTTTTGGGACGGTCCCATTTTTCTCTCCTTAATTCCCCGTTTTATCTCTAATAACATGCATTTTCCATAGCATCTCTTGACAGAAAAATCTGCACTTTCAACTTCATCTTGCTCTAATGTAGTGTACCGAATTTGTGTAACTGTTTGGCTTTTTTAAGTAGGATTTCGGCAAATGTCTTCTATTTTTTTTTTTTTTTTAACTTTAACTTTTTATTCTCCTTACAATAATTTTGGTGATTCCAGCCGTTTCTGTTAGGCAGAGATATCATTTCTGCCCTCGTTACTCTACTCTTTCGTTCTTTAACTTTAGTGTCAATTTGGCTAATGTTGGCCGATTTTTTCCTTGTTCTGTCCCTTAAAAGTTCGAATTTAAAAAAATTTCATTTTTCAGCGTGACTTACTATTAAAGCAGAGAAGAAACGTGGTTTCATGATTTCACCTTATGTCAAATCATGATACTATTTATGTCCCTCTTCTACCCATAGTGATACCTAAAGATATTTAGGTCACATCTATTCTATTATTGATGACTAACTTGAGCTCTTTGTTGTGATAACATCATTTTTCTCTCGTACGTGACAGTTCCCATAAAAATACGAATTCCTACAAAATCGAATTCTGTCACATGCCAATTGTGTCGATATATCTCAATCTTTCGTTTTCATAGTCTCATCCCTTCTTTATTCTCTGAGAGTACAATTATCGCAAAATTGCATTCTTAGGCACCAGTTTTCATGATTCTAGGTTTACTAGTTTAGTGTAGCCATTGCCACCATTTTAATCAACTTCTACTTTGTTTTCTCCTACCGCGTTTATATTCTGGAAGTGGATTAAGGAAACAAATTTCCATTATTCTAGTTCTAGTCGTTTGAACTGGACGATGGCGATTGATTTGTGCCTGTTTACTCCGTTTGTACAAGTTAAGTCACGAATTTCGAAAAACTGCTTACCGCATTTTTGCTGGAGTTTTAGCCGTTTGGGCGATGGAATTTCGTTTTTCTTTGCCTTTTTGCCCCTAAAAACATGAATTTCGAAAAATTCCTTCCAACCCTGCATTTCTATTCTTAAAGCGAATTACGGACACCAATTTTCATGATTCTAACTGAGGCATTTTGAGGTGGGCAGTGGTACCACATTTGTTTCCTTTTTACGCTGTTTTTATCTTTAAAAGCAAGAATTTTGAAAAATCCCTTCTTCTTATTACGCACCTACTCTACGAGGTGTATTAAAAAATAAGTCGAATTTTCAAATTTCGCGGGCTACGTACATTCGACTTTCGATTATTACTTTTTTTATGTTGCTACACTCGTCTCGAAGATATGTTGACGATTTTATCCACATAGCATGTTTAGTTCGTTTGTGAGAGGCATAAATAAGACAAGTGTTTTGCGTGTTCGGCGATTGTGTTTTTCTCTCCTCAATCGTCGCAAAACGTCATCCTTGCATTGGTCTCTTCAATCTTGGGAGCAGGAAAAAGTCAGAGGGGGCCAAATCTGGTGAATACGGTGGCTGAGGCCAAATAATCTTTCACAAGCAAGGAACTCCTGATGCACTACGCCGTGGTAGTCGAAGAAAGCGGTGAGAAAAACCTTGACATTTGATCAAACTTGGCGTGCTCTTTTTGGTCTTGGCTCTCCTGCACTCTTCCAGGCATGGTTGAGGCATGATTGCGGTTTTGTTTTGGCCAAAAACTCACGCACAAGCATCTATGTGTGAGCTGGTGCGTTATCATGGTGCAAAATCCATGGTTGGTTTTTCCACAATTTTCTGCGTTTTTGACGAATTGCTTCACACAAACGGTGCATAACTTCAAGGTAATATTCCTTATTGACCGTACGACCTTGTGGCAAAAATTCATGATGCACCACGCAAAACCTTCACATTTGACCAAACTTGACGTCCTTTTTTCGGTCTGGGCTCGTCTGGACGCTTTCATTGGGATGATTGGTGACATGATTCGTCACCAGTTATTACCTTATTGGGGAAATATAGATCGTCGTTGACGACGTTCAACAGCTCCTGAGCGATGTCCATGCGACGTTGTTTTTGCTCAGAATTTAGCAATTTTGGATCAATCTTCGCTGCCGCAAGTTTCATACCTAAAACATCCGTAAAAATTGCTTCGCATGAGCCGAACGATATGCCAACATCATCGGCAACCTCTCTAATAGTGATTCGACGATTATCCAAAATAATTTTCTTCACCGCTTCAATGTTTTCATCGGTTGTTGACGTGCTCGGGCGATCAAGACGAGCATCGTCATTGACATCTTCTCGGCCTTCCTTAAACCGGTTATACCACAATTGAACTTGTATTCTGCTCATAGTAGATTCGCCAAATGTCACAGTCAACATTTCAAATGTCGTTGCACATTTAATTTCGTTTTTTACACAAAACTTAATACAGTTTCTTTGATCAATTTTTTCGAATAGTAAAAAATCGAAGAGCACACCAAAACACGACTAACATTTTTATCTGTCAAAAACAAGCTGACAATCCAAAATGGCTGATATTGTCAACATATATAACAGACATGCGTACCAACATAACAGAAAAAAGTGAGAAAATCGAACATATGTAACTCACGAAATTTGAAAATAACGGTTACTTTTTGATCACAATATTATTTTGAAACAATATTATTACAGAACTTCAAAAGAGATAAAGCAGTGTTGCAATAATATATGTAAGGATAGAGTAAAAGGAAACTATACTTTGTAGCTATAATAAAGTGCTCTAATATTTTGGTGATATTTGGGATATTTTGGCGATGACATTATTTTACATAACGTATTTGGTAGTTTTGTCACACCACATTCATTTTTGTGAGCCCTTCAATTCATCAATTAATTTTCTGCCATATCATCAGAGCATGAAGATTGCGTAAGACGTGTTTACTGCAGTTCCTCCCAAACATCCTCAAAAGTATACTGAAGAGATATATTATACGGCACTTTTTTGTTGTTAAAGTCAAATATAACTAGCTTATAGCATTCACGGAATATTAATGCATATATATGTACAATTAGCGCAGGGCATCTTCGAAAATATATTAAATATATGAATAATATTTGACAGATATTTTCAGTTTACCACATGTTTTGTTGTTTTTTGTGTGATAATAATAATTAATAATTAAAAATTTGACGCATACCTCCTTTAATAAATATTTTATTTCTCAATCATGAGTAATAATTTTCGAATCCAAGACACGAAAACAGCAAATTAAATGCTTAAAATTCGTTAAAAGGAACTCTTTGATAGATATAAAATTTCCTCAAAACTATTTGCGTACGAAAATAAATCAGTTAAATTAGGCGTATAACATATTTATTTTCAATCCCATGAACAGTGCACAACACGTTTGCGGCACTCGCGTGTGCTTCTCATTCAGATAACTTTTTGTTTATATACTTGTATATACAACATATTATATTAAGGTGACTCAAAGTTAATTCGGGTAAGGGATATGGACAGGGGAAGGGCGTTAGTCATAATTCCAAAGTGGTAGCAAAATCTGCAATTTTCTTGTATGCCACATCTACTTATTGTTGCCATCATGATAGAAAAATGTTCCATGATGTGAAGAAATTTGACCTTTGGTGAGCCGCTCTAATTCATATATACATATATATGTTTATGGAGTATGAAAATGTTTACTTGAATGAAGCAACACCCATGAAAAACAATTATCGTTGTACCTTTACCACATACTTTGCAAATTACGTGAATTATTTGTAATCATGATTATGGTAAGAAAAGTACTAACTTAACACATCCTTGCTCACAAAGAGAAGGAATAACGAAATAACAACAACGTCATGTTCCATGTTCAAGGCCGTAAACAGAGGTGATGTTGCTGGGGTTCTGAACCCTCGAAGTTTTTTGAAGACTTATAAATTTTCCGTTGGAATTGCACAGTAAGGACTGCAGAATACTAATTTATATATCTGTTATATAATACCAAAGGGGAACACCAAGGAGACGCAAAGCGCTATTCTAGTGATTGTTGCCCATATTGAAAAGCTCATTATGGGAACTTCAACCGCTTTTATTTTATAACTTTGCCCGAAGGAATGGAAGTATATATCATTTGATACTGCAAGAAGCCAGAAATTTTAGTCAAGGGAACTGACTTATGCGGGGTGTCAGAAGGGTCGTATGAAATCGCTAGATTCTTGCCAACAAAGGACCTAAATTAATGCACAGTACTGCAATTATTACAATTTAATGAAAGATGTGAATCCAACAACACATGTATGGGTTAAATTAAGCAATTTGTACGGAAGATCGCAAAAATGGCGGTGGTATACGGTGGATTTGGTAATATTTTACCAAACTACACAATTAATTGATATTGGCAACAATTTAAGCTACTGCAATCTATGCACATTTACAAACGAAAAATTAAAATGGTACTTCATTCTCACAACTAATCATTAAACGCAGGACATGTATCGAATTCGGCTGAATTCACTGCATTTTGAAACTGATCGATTTTACACAAATCTTGCGAAACATTATAAAATAAAAATGATGAACAAATATTTAAGCTGCTGCTGTCCACGAGAAAAAAGTTGCACGGACACTTTTGAATATCGGGAAATCGGTCAATTTGTATGGAAGGTGGCACTAAGAGCTTAACAATGCGGTCCATTTGCCTTCCCGGATACTATCTTAGCAATTTATTAATTTGTCCTAAATTTGAAATTATGTGTATAGAAGATAAGAACGTAAGAATATGTGGGGTAAATCGACTATTTGTATGGGAGGTACCAGAACGTCATGGTTAGCCGGTGTTTTTTTTTTAATTTTCAGTACCATTTTCTTCGTCCATTTTCTTTCTCAGAACTTATATTACCAAGCGCATGACAGATGTCAAATCCGGTCGAATTCGGTACAATCGATTAAAAGATATTGAGGTAAGATTAAATAATAAAATTATTATAAGGTAAAACTAATTAATATATAGATGCAATTTGTATGGGATATACTAGAAGGGGGATGGTTACTTGATCGATTTTCCTCCGATAATGTACAGAACTGTAAATTGATGTATATGATAAAAATCTAGATTATTACTAATCCTCAATATGTGGCAAATTTAGAAGATGTGAAGCGAAGCATATATTGGCTAAACCAGCTATTTGTAAAGGAAGTATCGGAAAGAGTGGAGCTAAGCGGTCGATTTCTCCATATTTTACAAAGAATTGTGAAACAATGATAAAAACTTTCTGCACTGTTAATGCAGATTAAGGATAAGAAGCTCCCTGTAGCTGAAACTGAATTTTGGAAAATCAATATACAGGTCAATATATAGCCCATTTAAAATCCTCTTCTGCGATATTGGAAAAGAAAGAAGTTTCACAAAGATTTGAGGCAGGCGTCATCTCTTTTCTGTGTCTATTTCACATAAATCCCTTTCTGCACAATCGTATGAATAGTGGCGATAATAGTGGCAATAATTTTACATCATGTTAAGTACGAAATGTTACAATTTTATGTGTAATATTTTTTTTATTTTATAACTTTCAAAACATCGCTTATTTTCAGTTTGCATAAATCTGAAAAAAACTAATAATTTCGAAGCTACTGAAATTTAAATATTAAATATATGTTTGGATTATTTTACAAATATATGTTTTATTTGTCTACATTCCAAGGCTAATTTGTTAAACTCAAATCACCAATATATTCAGTATGTACTTTTGTAATCTCCAACCTGCAAAGTTCAGTCCTTATATGATGTCGGTTTCTAATGTTCAAAACTGGCTGGTTTTGATGAAAAATGACTGCGTGGTATCCGATATTGCTCCGCGACTAGTAAACAAATATCATTGACTTATATAAGTAGAAGTCATAAATTTGGAGCACAATAAACATCAGTTTATAACGAAATAATTGAATTTCTAACTGGCAAACTATATATAGTTGCAAGTGAGTGTATTTCTGAACCAATAAATTACCAGCAAATACTTCAAATGATTTTCTATAAGTAATTGATGCAGGAAAATAGTAATTAGGTTTTATCACTTGCACGTGTAGCTCGAACTAAAGAACTGTCTTCACCGGCACTTTTCATATACACTTTTTAGAACTTTATTCTAGAATTAGACATTGATATGAAAGCACCTTGAGAGAAAAAAATGTGTCTTTGTAAAACAATGAATATATAATATAATATAATAGGAACTTTTCAGATAAAAAAGTGTGTTCAAGTTGAAAGTTGAACTTTTCAACTTTCGGTGAGTTGGTGCTGCTTGTATGTTTGAAATGTCTTTCTGATCACGTTTATGCTTTCTCTGGGATATTTTTTGCTTACATTGTATTTTTCCTCGCCCTATATGTGAAGCGAATTGAAGTAAGTGATCGTTTCTAATTCATTCAAATTGCTCAAATTCAAAAAAAGAAGGAACAAATTATTGCATTCAAAACTCCAATTCTTTAGATTTTCTTTCTTTAGTTTTCTAATTGATGAACAATTTCTAGGAGAATTATTGTGATTTCTAAATCAACATTTCTGAATCACTTTTGTACCATTTTCCGTCTTCCTCAGAAAACCTTGTAACATGGTTTTATTCGTAGGCTGAGGTAACATCGTCGTGTCCTGGGTTAAGCTGAAGGACCATAAACCTTTCAGAAATAAAATACAGAGTTTACTTTTGTTTACATTTACTGAATAGAGGCTTTATTTATTCAATTATTTAGAGTAAATGCTTGTGTAGTTGTTGAACGACTTAATGATAAAGATCAACTCCTTCTGGATGCTCAGGGCTTTGGTTTATATCGAGATAATCGAAAGATCTGCGATCTGTAGTAGATCCTTCTCAGGATTCGGTTGTCATCGTCAAATTAGGAAAGGATGTCCCACGATTTCTCTTTCGAGCCGTGTTCGGATCGGCGGTATATATTTGATATAACTTACAAACTAATTCAGTAAGCGAAGGTTTCTGTGCTGAGGAACAGTAAGCCGAAGCTTCTGTGCTGAGGAACAGTAAGCCGAAGTTTCTGTGCTGAGGAACAGTAAGCCGAAGCTTCTGTGCTGAGGAACAG
>JAHXMU010000395.1:4183176-4265114 GCA_019455685.1 Philornis downsi
AGATTTTCACTGTTCCAGTAACGACAATTTTGACGGTTTACGAACCCATTCATAAGTAAATGAGCCTCGTCAGAGAAAAGGATATTGTCAAAATTGGAAAATCGATTAAGCATTTCTTTAGCAAATGCGAGCCTTACTATGAAGTCAGACTCTTTCAATTCTTGTGTTAATTGCAGCTTATATGTATATGGATGCAGTTTAAGATCCAATGTTAAAATTCGTTGCAAACTTCGTCGCGATAATTGTAAGACAGACGATTTCTTGCGAGTCGACATTTGTGGATTTCCTCGTACTGACTCCATAACTCTCTCAACATTGTCTTCGGTCCTAGATGTTCTTGGGCGACCATTTGCTAGTGGTTTAAATGTTGAACCGGTCTCTTCAAAACGCTTTACCCATATTTTAATTAAATTAGCATTCGGAGCTTCACTAATTCGCCGTAGTCCATATTCAGCACAATATAGTCGCCTAGTAGCAATATATGAACGAGAGTTCTCGTAAAATGCGCGCACGCAAAATGCGTGACGCTTCCCGTCGAAGTGATTCATAGCGACTAAAACTCCATGAGCCCCCCAACCCAACGATGTAGGCGCCCCCCGCCCGCGTCTTTTCTACCCCGCAAAAAAGATGATGCAATATGCACGTTCTATTGCGCCACCCTGTATTTAAATTCCTATATTTCCCGAAATAAATAAAATAAATAATAATAAATAAATAAAATGTATTTTATTTTGTCAATATGCGCGTTATTGACACTGACTTTTGCTTCACTGTTGTTTAAGTTTGCTTTTGACATATCGTTGTTTCACTCACACGTTGTGAATATTATGGTGGTAAAGGGTGGTGAAAGAATTCATATCCCTTTCTACCGCACTTTTTTTCACCAACAATCAAAGCTGTGTTTACACAAACAAAACTTACACAGTTTGTGCTTTCTCACCACATTCCATTTTTCCCCACGATCTAGTGAGTGCTATGTTTGGCAAGTAGTGACTGATTTGCAGTTGTTGTTGTTACAAATAATGCACTTATGTTCCTCCTTGTACGAGCGAACGTATGCCCTGTTGGGTTTGGTTTTTTTATTTGTTCTCGCTATCACTGTTATTGTTGATTTCTAACTGTTATACTATAGGTACTTGCAGTGATGCCTATATTAAATAACCAGTTGTCAAATTCGGACAGATTTGGTTTTTTGTTTTGGTTCATTAGCTGCATTTTTGTTGTTGCCCACTGCTTTTGATATTGAGGTGGAAGTTTTTGTAATAATTTATGTAGTAGGGATGAATTATTAAGTTCGTCGTCTAAATTGCTCGACTTTATTGCGGCAATTAGACTACGTACGTTTATGGAGAAAGAGGTAAGTTTTTGTAAATTATATTCATCAACTGCGGATGATGGTTTTATTTTGTATTTTATTGAATTAATTATTTTTTCAGGTTGACCGTACAACATTTTAAGCACCTGCACTACACCAGGTGCATTAGAGGGGTGAATTAGCTTTTGCTGGACGCTATGCAAGGCATATCCCTTCAATGCTTTTTGCAGGCGGATAAAATTTTCCATATCGGTGAAGTTGCAGACGGTATTGGAACACTCGTAGGTGAAGGAAAATATTGGCCATTCTTCTGGTTGGCCAGAAAATGTACATAGGTAAGTCTTTAGGCACTGATTGCCCTGCAGTCTGGTGACTTTGTTGCAGCCGATGATGATGTTGATCTCGATTTACTAAGCAGGAGGCTGAGTTCATTGGACCAACTTGAAAATTATCTGCTGTTGGCGTGATATTGGCGAGCGGATGCAAATAAATTTGGTGACCAAATTAGTTGCATGCGGTTGTTGCTTGTGTGTGTGTGTTCGTATTGAATATTGCAATAGGTGCATAATTAATAAACGATTGTAAATTTCGTAAACTATTCATTGATGTGTTTGAATTAACAGTTGTGGGTTGCATTAAGTTGCTTGAACTGTTATAAGCAAGTAAGTTGCCAAATGTCACAGCAACAGGTGGGTGCGTGGAGGTCTGTGGATCTAAAAGCTGCGTTTGTCCTTGAGAACCACTATTGGGTGCAGCAACCGGAGTACAAAGTGGTGCAGCGGTTGCTATGGATGAACTAATAGTAGCATTGACGACCATGGGACCGCATGTTTTGTTTTGTTTCTGACATTTGGTTGGAAGTACTGCATATGTTCGGGTAGTTAGCAAGATTAGCAGGTAAATTAAAACACGAAGTTTCATTAGGCAAGTATAATGCTTGCTGATATGTTGAATTATCTATATCAGTAATTATAGGTAGATGGTCAGGCACTTCTTGCAGCCAACTATGGACGAATTGAGAATTGATTGGAGAAGCTGCACTAATGTTTTCAGCTTCTTCTAGAAGCTGATATTTTTTATTTTAATATTCACGATTGTACCTATACAACCGGCTCTGTTCAAGATTAAGAGGACGTTCTTCTTTGAGCCGCTGAAGTTGTAATTGAATTTTACGAGACTGTGGAAGATGAGAACGAGTCAAGCCAATACATGTGTGACTTGATGATGATGAGTTAGGTCGTATGGCAGAACATGGCGGACATTCGTAGGTTGTGTCATTAGTGGTCTTTACACAACTTGTCTGAAATTTTGTATGACATTCGATGCAAATTATACGTTCGTCAGAGGGATAGGAACATAGTGGACTATTCTGATCATTTGGTCCATTTTGTGGTTGATCCTCTGAATCTGATGACTCCATTCTGTAGGTGGCCCAGGAAGAGAAGTAATCGACAAAAAGAATTTGAAAAATGTTGAAAGGCAAATTGGCCGAGCTAGTGATTTCCACTGGATTTTAAATAAAGTACACTCCGTTCATTAAGTGATTGATTTATTTCACAAAGATCTACTTATGTTAAAATTCCTAAATAATAAAAAATAATTAGGAATTGCAAACAAATTAAAAAAGGTAGAACATACTTTTTAGTATGAAAACCACTAGAGATTTTTAAAATATTTTAATTATTATCTCCTAAGCACCGCGTAGAATTCAGTAAAATGGCGGATGCTCAGTGACGCTAAATTTCGTTAAATTTTATAATTAATTGACAATTAGAAAAATATTACGCTAGCTTAACAGTAACCGTGTTGCCAGATGGTTAATAAATCAAGGGGATTTTGGGAGTGGCACTAACAATAGGTGATCAGGAATTTGCATCGGAAATAGATTAGCTATTGAATGAAAATAATAGTATAAATAGGCCCATTAGCATTTGCGACAATCATAGAAGCTGGTATTAAAACTACGACAAATGAACCAATCTGGACAAAACGATATCCAGGTAATTTAAATGATATTGAATTCGTGAATATAGAAATAGAAAATTATTTGGACAGGATATTATACAGCCCTTAGCCCCTATAAATCCTCAATGTTAACAGCCCATAAAAATAAAAAAGAACTAAATGAAAATGGGAAACCAAAACGACGAATGGTCTTAGACTTTAGGAAACTTAATATAAACATACAATAGCTGATAGATACATTATACCTGATGTCAACATTACACTACAGAATTTAGGAAAGGCTAAATATTTTACATTAGATTTAGAATCTGGATTTCACCAGGTACAGATAAAAAAGGAAGATGGAGAGAAAACCGCTTTTTGTGTTTGTGGAGGCAAGTATCAATTTAAACGTGTGCCCTTTGGATTAAAAAATGCCCCATCAATCGTTCAAAGATGCATAGACGACATACTTCGAGAAAGCATAGGTAAATTCATATACGTCTATAGGTACATATGTATGTATATGTATATGTATATGATGTTTTAACTTATTCATCTTCCCCTGAGGAACATTTAGAACATATACACATAGCGTTTGAAGCTTCAAATAAAGCTACTTTGAAAGTTTCGGACGAAATGTCCAAATTTCTTATGACCGAAGTTGAATACCTAGGTTATATTATTAAACGTTATAAAATAACAACAGATCCAGAAGAAATAAAGGCTGGGGTTAACTGGTTATTATAGACGTTTCGTGCAAAATTATGCCCAATTCACGAAACCATTAACAGTTAATTTAAGGGGAGGAAATGTCTATATAGGGAAAGCTGTAAATATATTAAGACTTAAATTAGGGGAACAGGTCGAATTATTTCAACCCAATTTTGACGAACCTTTTGAACTTACTACAGATGCATCTAACACAGCTATTGGTGCAGTGTTAAGTCAAAATAAAAAGCCAATTTATTTTCCATCCCGCATACCTAGTATCACAGAACAAAACTACAGCACGAATGAGAAGGAGCTATTAGCTATAATCTGGGCTTTACAAAAACTCCGAAATTATATGTAAGGAACAACAGATCTTACCATTTTTACAGATCATCAATCACTAACATATGATATATTCGAAAAATATCCCAACTCTACATTGAAAAGTTGGCAGGCCATAATAGAGGACTATGGTGCTAAAATTAAATATAAACCTGGTACTGAAAATGTTGTGGCAGACAAGCTATCATGACATCTTCTATAGACACTGAACACTCAGTCGAAAGTTCCGCAAGTAATATGTATAATAAAAACTGATACACATCCATTTAATACATATGTTATACAATTAGAACTAGCACCTATCTCAAATTTGACCGGAAGACGAACAAGCATTATTTTTCTGATAAAGTACGCCACACTATTAATTATTCAAATAATAATGGTCTGATAAGCGAATTAAATAATACATTGATCCCAAACCGAATCGTAGCCATACATACATATGAATATAGCAGATATGTACAAACACGCAGTACTAATTAAAGAAACACTAATACTAATTACTACTAATTTTGTACATACGCCAAGGAAATTAAAGGATGTAATTGATTGAAATAATCAATTTCGAATTGTAGAAGAAACACATTTAAGATTTCATACAAGCTACATTAATACAACAAAAGAAATTTTAGAAAAATATTATTGGCCAACCACAAAAAAAGATAGCAAGCAATTTAATAATTACTGTCCTGCATGTTTATTTGGACGTTATGAGAAAAACCCAACTAATAAGCCTCTCCGAGAATCAAACATACCAACACAACCAAGAGAATGCGTGCATGTGGACATTTACTTTAACGATGATAAGACGAGGCATCAGAAGCGACCTCGTTAATTCAATTTTTTAAAATTTTACCGCGCAATATTCTACGACAATTTATAAGCTACAGGGGAATAACTGAGTTTCGAAAAATCGTTCAATTTATATGACGAGCACCAGAAGGAGAATAGCAGAGTTCGTCATTTTTATTCAAAATTTTAGTAAATTGGTAAATTTGCCGAATTTCGTGCAACGGAATATAAATACAAGAATATTTAGATTAAATCGGTCATTGGTACAGCTGATACTGGAGGCAGCATAGTTAAACGATAGTTTTTTTTTCAAATTGCTATACACAGGATAAAAACTAAATTTCGGAAAATCAGTCAATTTGTTTGGGAGTTACCAGAAGGCGTGGCCAGTTTTAAGAAGTCACCCAAAGGCTTGCGAAAGTTATAGTGTTTACCAGCCAGATAGAGACATCTTTCATTCGACTTAAGAAGTCATAAACCGCATTTAAAACATAAATTGCCTTATGCTCATGCTATGGGAGAGCCTTTCAAATTCAATGAGCTTACATATGTCTTATTTTGTGACTTACCAAAAATCGCTTATTATTTAAAGCAATTTCGAGTGCCGGCTTGCGAAGCTTTTGCTACACATGTTGACTTCCCGAAGTATTCACTAGCACACAAAGGATATGGTGGAACGATAGTCGGATATACTAGCATTGAAAATATAATAAATGGTTAATTATCATACTTACTTCTTTTGTTATTAATTCGCTACTATTTCCAACTACAACCGTATACATACTGAATTTTTATGTATGAAAATAAAATAATAAGTTTTCTCAGCCTTTTATTTTTCGATCATGTGTTTTTCACAGGATAAGCAAGTAGTTTACAAATCAAGTATTTGAAATCCTTTTCAAACTATATGACAAATAAATGGGTATGATGCTTTGAATCCTGAAAGTGCCAGAAATTAGATGGATGTCAAGGATTTAGGGCCGGCTGGGAGTATTTTTCGTTGAAAGATGCATTTTTTACCTTGTAAATTTATTATCAAAAATCGCAAGAAATGCAATTCTGCGTGGTTCCAACATGATGGTGAAACATATCATATAGAAAGGCCTGCTATGACAGAATTACATAGAACATTCCACATAAACCCGATTTCAAGAAACTTCACATTCCGTTGGCTCCCAACCCCATTACCTTTTCTTGTGGAATTAACGCTTACTGAATTTTATTTTTCAAATTTATAAAAAAGATGACTTACGAAATGTTATTTGACATCCATAACAAAATTTAGTTACTGACTTAATTTAAAAAATTCTAAAAAAAAGTAACTGTTTAGGAAAAAAATGTTCAAACATCTTGTGAGTTGTTGTCTTAATGTTGTCGTAAATACTTGCACAATTATATACAAAAGGGTTATTCGTTTAGAGGTTCCAAAACCACCAGTCTGGCTAGCCTGTCAGCTGTTAAATAACTGTCATTTGAAGTGTTAATTATTTTGTGAAAGGTTTGCCATTTACGAAATGTGGGCACTTTTCATTTATTTGGTGATTATGGTCATCATAATCGACCAAGGAATTGATAAGATTATAAAGAAATTTGAAGAGACTGGAAGCGTTACAGACGTGGTCAGGCCTGCGCATCAGACCAATGTACGAATTGCCGAAAATATCACTTCCGTGTGGCGGATGATCCGAATTTGTCGATTCTTACGGTGTTTACGCGGATAATTTTGAGATGTTGGAGCATTTGAAAACCGACATTCGTCAAGGTATCGCCGAGATACAGCCTGAAGTATGAAAAAAAGTGGACGAAAATAACTTCAAAAGGATCCAACGCTGTAAGCAATCCTGAGGCGGTAATTTAAATGACATTGTATTTCGTACATAATGACAAAGTCCGAGGATTGTAATAAAGTATCTTAATGCGTGTTTTATATAACTTTACTTTAGAAACCGAAAAATGGATAACCCGTTATATGAATTTAAAGAATTAGTCAATGTTTACACGATACAATCTAGTCATAAAGCTTCTCTGTTACGAAAAAAAAAATCTGAAAGCCCATAATAAAATTAATACGGAGACACCAATGTTTGTCTATACACCCTATCGGGTCAAGACATATTTCACACGGTGTTTAAAAAGAATTACCAAGCCTTATCTCGTGTCGCACATATAAATGACTTAACTAACCATAAAGTCTTAAACATTCATACATATTTCCAGTTGCATTAAATCTGCTCAAACGTTGTACATAATAAATATTTGTTAAAGCTTTATCCGTAATTGAAAATGAGCGATATTGTTGCATCTCTTCTAGTAACTCCAATACGCACTTACCGATTTTGCGGAAATCAATCATGAGCAATAATGACAATAAACAAATCTTGCTGCTTTTTTTATTTTTTTGTTATTTGGGTTAGTAGCTTAAGATTTTGAGGTTGGAGTTTCAGTTTATTAAGAAATATGAATTTATAATTTATGCATTATTATGTGCTAATCATTATTTATGAATTCTTATTTATTAATTATTATTTTTGAATTGTTCTTGAGTTAACTAAATTCGGAAATCCAACTTAGAAGAGAAGGCTAAAATTTAGCTTGAATTGGTGATGTTATTTGGGACTTTATGTTTGGCTCATAAATTGGGCCAATCAATAGAATAACTTTTTACCGAGCAAATTAAGCACACGTTTGTTACGAGATAGTTTATTACGCCCGTTATCTTATATTTTACGATCAGCCAATCAATTAATTAGATACGAAATTGTGTAGATTTATTAGACGAACATTGAGTTTAAATGGCCGACTTGCCTACATTTAAGAACATTTTATTAATTATTTAATTTTGTATAATAATATATACAAAAATGCAAATATGAAACGTTCATATAAGAAAAAAAGGTAGAAACTTTTTAAATGGCAACTATAGTAATAGCTGAGAAAATCATACAGTACATTGAAGAGAATGCAAAAACTGTTAAGCAGCATGTCAAATGTACAATACGAGGATGGTGAAAAAATTGGGGTGAGGGAAATTTGAATTGTTCCGACGATAGCATCATTAAGGCAACGTTATGACCGGTTGATGTTAATCGCCCGTTCGTTTTCGTACAAGGAAGCCCGTATTGCTTCCGGACTTGCAATAGATAATTGATCATTATCTGTTATTGGCAGAGGCAATATCATCAGTCTATGGTAAGCAGAAGCAATACAAAGCGTAATTATTCTTTTCGTGAGATTTACCAAAATCAATATATAATATAGGCCACATAATAGATCCACCAACTAATTTATGACGTACGAGTATAACATTTGCTATCCAAAAAAATAAATTAATATCAATGAAAATGTTTAGTATTTTTTCTTGCATGTGATATAAATCAAATTAATTTTACATTTTGTTTTAAGATTACGTTTGGCTTTAAAATTTGTTTTAATCGCTTATCGAGAACAGTGTTCATCATAAGGCAATTGATATGAACTCTGAATTTATATTTAAATCCTTCTCTAAAACATGAGACTTCTTTGTTCAGCAACTGATCACCTAATTTAAAAAATGGAAACTTTAAATACAGCCCGGAATGCTTTATTCAATATGTGCAATTTAATGATTAAGCAGGTTTAAAATAAACTAAAAACATATTAGGCTTAGATAATGACATAACAGCAAATTTTACAATAATATTTCTTTTTAAAGCGACATATAATTTATTTGCGTATTATATTCAGTTAGCATTCGCTATCAATAGCAGCCAGCTGGTCAGTCGGTTTAATATTAATAATAGAAAGAAGAGAGAATATCAAACCTTTACTTCTAGACCTTAAAGATAGCCTTTCATGCATACTAGTATTTACTGATTCAGATCTACAAATAATGTATTCAGTTGCTAGTTAGTCTTTCGATGGATAGTTGAAGGCCAGCTGTTTCGTCCCAATAATTAAATCGGTTAACAGAACAAATGTGAAAGGGGTTTTAATCATGAATCAAGTTATATCTCATCCTTACGACATGGTTTTTTCCCCTTCGATTAATCTGCACAAATCTCATAGCGCTATCAAGATAAAATTACAAACTTCGTTTGTATTTTGTTGGTTCGGTTTCATGTATTAGAGTCCAGCAATAGCCTCTCAGCATACTTTTGTCCCAAAATTATTGATAATTTCTTTCAATTTTCATTAAATCCTAGTGAGCACGCTCCCCTTGTTCGTCGCTCACCGCACCTGGGTTTTATGGATAAAACTCTAAACGCGAATGAAGAAAATGCATGTTGAGTGGCATTCGTGCACCTAATTCGTGATAATTTTCCAATAATTGACCAAACATTTGTCTGTAGTTTTCACTCTTATTGTTTCCAAGAAAACTGTTCACGATGCCCTTAAACGATTTCCAGGCTGCGTATTCTTTCTCCAATAATAATTGTGAAAAATTGTCATCATTCGATAGCTTCCAGATCTGAGGGCCAAAAAATTGGCTTTCTTCGGTTTTACCATAAGAAGTTTTAAGAAAAGCCGCTAACAAATATTTAAATGCTGCACCATCTTTGTCCAGAGCCTTGACAGAGCCTTCTTAAAAAGGACCAATGCTATGTGCAGAGGCGGAAGAAGAACGTCATTTAGATCAATTAATGGCTTATTTGAAATGTTTTGTATTGTATTCACCAGGAATACTCCACTGTTCTGCCGCAATGATGGCATGTAGCGCGACTATGCCGTAGACAAAGGAATCCACAATATTTTGTGAAACATCCTTGCATACCAGTCGACAAACAAATGACCTGAAACAGATTAATTTACAGTTATATACGATGTTCTATACTATATATACAAAGAAATTTAAATCACACACCTTAAGGTCACCACAAGTCTTCTGTTAAACAGAAATAACAATCGGTTTGGTGGTTACTTGACTCTTTCCAAAGTACTGGAATTGAAAAATCGAAATAGATCTTCTTGTCACTTGTATAAAACAGTTCTGCAACTATTGCAAAACATTGTCGGTGTCCACGGTTTGTTTAAGTTTCTGACATCAAAACCAAAATAATTTAAATATGCATATTTTACTGATCCTGATATTGCATTCCTGTATTCACTATATACAAAGCAAAAACACCTTGAATCAGTAACACACGATCTCCCTGACATGCTTAAATGCTACTATTATGATGATTTAGAATGAATGTGGGCTTCTGTCAAATTTATAATTGTGAAATTGTAGTGTCAGTATTGACTGTTTCACGGTATTGCCAGCTTGAACCTATTTTTGGAAAAGTAGAACATTTTTAAAATTTTTTTACAATTTTACTATTCTGTGTATGCTAAAGATATATATATTGGTATAACTCCCAATGCTCAGGTATGATCCAATTCAAGGACATTGCCAGGTAGGGAGTTTGACTGGGGCGGTACATCTCTCAAATAATAACGGAGGTGTCCCAAGGCCAGCTCAGTCCGGACAGAAACCACACATAGAGCATATAGAGATATACTCAGTTTCACCGCAAAACTGCTCAATTCTATATAATAACGAGAAAAGATGGCAACTAAGACATGGGTCGACCTGGAAACCGGCGAAAATTTGTATGTAAAAACTTAATGCATACGGTGGTACGTGATAGAAGTCGGAAAGGTCCATCTTAAATTATCAAAACTGGCAAAAAATAAGAATTTTGTATGGAAGAAGTATGTAAAATCGATATATTACGTATGAGAAGAGACTGGTTTTCACAAAGGCAAATATTAGTATACCATACATGACATTAAGGCTTGCACGTTTCGTAGCAGTTTAAAAGTGCTCTATATATAGCACGAATCGTGCTACTCTCAACTCTCAATGGGGACTGTTGTTTTCAGATGTTGAAGATGATTGTCCAGAACTGCGCCGAAGATGTATCTGTTTCAACAGCGTTTGTTTCCAGCAAAATGCAGCACCTGCACACATAAACAGATCGGTGGTGGCGAAAATTGCCAATTGACTTCAATGCAACAGACTTTTTTATGGGCTTATGTCAAGTAAGAGTTATCCAAAGCGAAATCAAGGAATTTGACTGAATTGAAGCACCCCATTAAAACAATAATTGAGGAGATCCCGCAGTAAATAAATTTCTGATCATATATCGAATATGCGTGAATGAACATGGAGGTAATGTACGGTCAATCATCTTCAAAACCAATTAACTATATAAAGCAAAATTTTACTTTCTTTACAATAAAAAAATGTGTAAATAAAATGCAATAATTGAAAAATAGTTATCTGAGTTCCTTATGGTAGCACGATTGGTGCGTCATTCTGTATTATACGTTGGAAGAGGACATTTTCGTCACACTCATATATTTTGCTGTGAACCGGTAAAACGGACCACAATTTTATTTTCGCCGGTATTTTTCAAAAAAAAAAAGTAATTCAAGGTAATCCATTCGGCTTCAAAAATAAAGTTAAATAAAACCCACATAATGCTATGATTTCGATTAAACTTTTGTTTCATTATAATGCTTGGAAATCTTTGATTTGAATAGATCTGCAGATGTAGAGCACCAATTGCTTACAGAAGCATATCGCAAGACTGCCTTATGTGGGAAAAGTTGTGGCGAGTGATTCAGAAACTTTAAGAAGACTGCATTTCAGGTCGGTGACAAGACGGTGTACGAAGACGTCGTATTAAAACCATTACTGGAAAAATGTTCATGCCAAACACAAGAAGAACATACAATTATGTTAGGAATGACTAAATGGAAAATTTCATAGTGTATAAAATCATTGGGAATGATTCAAAAGGAAGGAATTTGGGCTCCATATGAAATGATGTGTAGAATTTGTGATTTTGAACTTGTGAAATGCTGCTTCCAGTCACAAACGAAATGGTTTTTTTCATCCCATACCCACTGGTGATAAAAAACGGTTACACAAGGCTAACACATTATGATGATGACAGAGCCACGCTTTAACATCGGCAGCCAATCCGAATAAAACCATTACTTGTGGTCTCTAATGAAAAAAAAAAACGCTCGCACTACTAGTCGAGACACGGCAGTATTCTAGTGCATGCTAATACTCTTGCTGCGTGGGTTGAAATATACTTGCAGATTCTTCAGATTGCCATTTGTCCTGATCGATGACACATGGTTCATCCAAGCAGCGCTTCACACCATATGAATAAACCAAAAATTGTCTTGGTTCCTAGATAGGCTTAAAAGGTGAAGTTTTCTCTTGCCTCAAACAGTAAATGTGCCCTGTAAATGTCCTATATTCAGTCAAAATGGCGACATAATTAAGTTTTTGCTGTCCTAGGGCAGATAACTTTAAGCTTCTCTTAACCAGTAGATAAACATCCAGAAATTATAGAATATCTTCATAGCAAATAAAGCAATGCTTCAATCTCCCCATCCTCGTATTGTAACAACAACTACTGTTAACGTTAGGATAATGTGGGGTAAGAAAAATTACAGACTTGTACTCTAAGTATTTTGGCACTACGCAACTCTGCTGACGATAATGGCAACATACGAACACCAACAGCCATAACAAATGCAGCAGCGAAAAACCGTGAAAGAATAATAAAACGTTATTTTGAGTGATAATTAGTAATTTGCATAAGAAATTTCAGCAAACGATAAGATGCATGCTTTCAACACAGTCAGCAACATCACTCTACATCTGTTGTCAGTGCAAAAATGTAACAAAATGCTAAAATATTGCAGCAGATGTTGTTGAACTTTGGCATTACTTAAATTAGTTTGTAATGTAAATTTAAGCATTTCTTCAATTTGTGGGTACGATAGAAGTGAACATACGAGTTCAACTTATATTTGAAAGTTCTGCACATGAAAGCAATTTTTGATTATCTTTTATAAATTATATTTGATTTATATTCGCTATTATATAAGCAGTTCCTATAATTAATTTTTAAATCATTATATTATTAAGAAAAACCTTTGAAATATGGTGGAAATTGTGGAAGTGAATTTGATTAAAAATGTCGATTATTGGCGACTCCTTCAGTATCAAAAATCTCCGTAAATTACAAAGGCCGATCTTAATTTGTTTTATGATTAACTTAAAAATTATAAATGTAAAAACATATGTAGAACAATGTTGTGTCATTTGATTAGCCGGTGCCATAATAAAATTCGCCAAGAAATTTTGTAACAGACGTATTCATAAAGAAAGTTTTAAATACATAAACAAAGATTTGTCGGGTTTCTACCTTTTCGTTTATACGTAATGATTAGGCGTAATATAAACAGTAGAGAAATTTTATTCAAGTAAAGTGACTTACAATAACTTCCGCTAATGTCCTTTTGCGCTAGTGCAAAAGTGTGCGGCGTATCAGAAAGTATGTGGTAAATCTTTAGGTTTCTGTCACAAAATGATCTGAATTAAGGCGCAATAAAAAAAAAAAAACAAAATTTAAATCTTTCGCTTAAAATGTATAGAGAATTCATCATCTTCGATTATAAGGAGAGAGCTTTTGCAGTACCTTTTCATCTACATGACAACGTTTATGAAACTTCTCCAAATGATAAACAAAAAACGTCTCTAAGTTATGTTAAATGAGGGTAATTGAATGAAAGATATAAATTGGGCTTAAATGGCTAATCTGCATGGGAGGTGATTGATTGGGTTGCCTTAAGCATTATAAACCAATACAATGGCCAGAAATCGTGTTTACTACAGACTAATATATAGAAATTGCGTAGAATTTATCTGATTTTGGTGCAAGAATAAATTGTGTTAAATCGGTCATTTATATGGGAAGTACCAAAATTAATTTTTCGATAATCCTGTGTAAAATAAGAACGGTGAAAAATTGCTTTATTCTTTAAATTTTGGATTCATCGCTCTGTAAATTTTGATTTAAGATTTTTTTGTAATCAGCAATAATAAGAAACAACATTTTTCTAAAATAATTTTATAGTTTAGTTGGACTATTTTTAGTTTTTGAATACAATTTCAGGGTACATCATTATTAAACCTACAACAACCATGTTGCACATTTTTATGAATTTTTTATGAATAAAAGTATTTAATTTTCTCTAAATCATAGGGGTGATAGGATGCAAATATGGAATAGTATTCTGAATTAACAAAGTACAAATTAAAGACGAACCAGTACAAAAACTCCGGTCAAGTATACTGACTTGCATGTACATTTAACCAACGCGTTTTTTATATATTTAAACGTGAGTGAAGTGAAGTGAGTGAGAAGGCGCTCGGTAAATTATTATGTTCTTATCGATAAATACTGGAACTACTGCACAATACTACATTTAGCACAAGTGAATAAAGGATACAAATCCAGAAGCATATAGATTGAATTGGATAATTTGTGGGGCAGATACCAGAAACGGCGAGGTTATCCATTATTTTAAGTTTTTTGGTCGCTTCTATATGAGGGTTTCCGATCCCATTTCAAATAACTCCTTAAAAGAAGGTATTTTTGCAAAAGGTCTGAAAAAGGTAAATTTTCCAAAAGCAGATTTGATCCTTGCATGCAATTTTGTTTCTACTGACTTAAATATGACCAAGCTATGACTACGAGATATTTTCAAAACTTTGACCTTCCGATTTTCACTTTATCAAATAAAATGCACAAAAAAATGAGTAAAGCAAAAAAATAGACCTTAATTGGCCGCGACACATAGTAGAGACTGTAAACAGAGTTTTACAAAATGCACACATTTAAAAACAAGATAAAAAAAGGCAGGACAAATCATCCAGTTCAAGTAGCTTGAGCTAGAATCCTGGAAATTAACGCCCATACTACATTTCCAGATTAGTCACGCTGTAAAAACGAATCTTTAAGAGAGTATAATGTTAGAGGTAAACGAAGGTTGAAATGAGAAAGAACTTTTAAGGTAAAAACAAAATAAAAATCAAACTACTAGAGCTGGAATCAAGAAGGTAGTAAAAATGGATTAAAACGGAGGGACTAACCAGACTAAACAGTTAAACCTATAGGCATGAAATTTTGTGAGCCTAGCTTTATTAGATATTAGGCGCGTAATAATAATGTAATTTTGCGATTCAGTGCTATACCGTCAGGGAGTAATATAGAGGTGAGACTACGGAAATGGGGATATTATCAAGAGATTGAAAGTATATCGATACATTTGGGGGCGACCATTCCCCTTACAGCATCGGTTTGTATATTTTTCTTTAGAAATTCGTAATTTTGTTGGAACTGGCGGATACTAGAGATACTGGACGTGAAAGAATGTGACATAATTATTAGCTTCAGATATTACTAAGGGTAGAAGGCGGCCAGAAATAGTAGCATGATTTGGTAGAAGCTAAAATCATGAATCTTCGTTTGTTACTCTGCTTTAGTAGTATAGTTACAATCTAAAATGGTAATTTTTTAATATTTTATATTTTTAATTTTATGGGGCAGAACAAGAAAAAAGGGGCCAAATTAGCACTGACCCCAAGAACGAAAGAGTGAAGCTTGAGTTATCAAGTAGAGTATGTGAATGCACCTATGCTTGTAGGCTGGGAATGAGAAGCGATTCATGAGAATTCGTGCCTTCAGGGGATAAAATATAAAAAAACGAAGACGGAAATGGTACCATAGCCTAACACAAACGGCTTTTGGTAAGTGCGCAATACAATTGCATTTTTCGAAATCCTACTGAAGAGGACAATTACATACTTCTTGGTGTCTGTCTAAACTTTAATAAGGGATTTTGCAAAAATGCCATTTTCAAAAAAAAAAAAAAAACGAAGATGAGAAGGTATAAAAACAATGCCATCGTCTGGACTAAAGAGTTGCAGTGACAAAATAGTAAGTTGTATTGTCCGAAAATCGAACTATTGGAACTCAAACGGATCTGGGATAAATGGAACGTGCCTGATCATTGAAATCAGAAGTGTAGAAATTTCCAAAGAGATTCATTTGGCAATGCTGATAAATCGGAAGCTATGCAACTACTGAACTATTTTTTACTTACATTGTAGAATCATGCGTACGAAGTCGCGAGCATCTGCTAGTTTTAAATATGTATTACCTTGTTTCCTCTCCACATTTTATTTATTCATTTTTTATGTCGAGTTGTTTGCCAGGTATAATGAGAATTGAAAAATATATGTGAAACCTATTTTTTGGATAAGATTGGAGAAAGATTTTCAGAATTTAAAGATGTATTCTTACAATTCCATAACCGGGTTTGCTTTGTTAACTACTTGGAAATGTTGGAAGAGGTTTCACATAGATTTCCTTTTTGATTTCCTATTTGTTATTGTTCTTGTCTAACACAATCCCAAAAATTTATTTAAATACTTGCAGCGAGCAAAAGTAAACATTTATTTTGCATTACAATTAAAATGCCGTTTATACCCTTTTAAGAATCTGTTTTCAATAGAAATTAAATTACTTAGTAATAAAACTTTGATCTTTTTTGCGCTCTTTAACGCAAAAACGCCGATTACTACATATTGGCAAGAAATATGAACTATAATTTGTATACCGTCACCTGAAGGAATAAATGTATAAACATGTGACCAAATGCATTTCAGGAATTTTTAAGTCGATAGAGCGATGTTCGCCTGTCTGCCTGGATGGCTAACAGACTGGTGAGATGGCTTAAAGATACGATCACTGACATAAATCATTATAGAACTTCCCAAAATTTGGCACAGCCTAATGTATTGCCAGACCGTAGCTGGGGATTGCAGATTGGCAACATAGACCCATAATTTACGTTGTCTCCTCTACAAATTAAGGGGTTTCCCACAATTTAAATTTTTAATTTCAATTTCAGGGAGGAGACCTATAACTCTTCATCCGTAGACAGCAGTAACTTAACTTGATACAATTTGAAATATTCGGCCGATTAACCACTTCCATACAAATTGTCATTTTAACCCATATAGTTTTATTTTCATATCTTTTATGTTCCTGCATTAGCTTAGTAAATTAGTTAAGTATACGAGTATGTCAAAGTAGGATCTCAGGTAAAAACGGAGGGCATTGCCACACCCCTTCTGCTACCTCCCATAGTTTTCTGAAATTCATTGATTCCTCTGTAATTTTTAATAACAGGCTGCAGTAGTGTCGATTTTTGCCTATTATATTACTTCATAATTTTCTATAAAACTGGGTGAAAATAGACTAAGTGGCCACGCCCCTTCTGCTGCCTCCTAACGTATTGCCGATTTAACCCACATATTCTCAAACTGCTGTACTGAATTCAGTCAAATGCTGAAAATACACGATTTTGTCGAGCAAATTCCGGTACCCTTCATACAAATTTTGCATTTTATCTTCCTCTGTAATTTCTCTTTCATAGAATAAAGTTACTTAAATTCTTGTAAATTATATTGCGTTGTAACGTTGGATGAAACGTAAAAAAATTGACTGAATGGATATGTCTTTTGTGGAGCTTCCCATAAAAATCGGCTTATTCGGTTCATGTTTTTAGAAAATTACAGCTTTGCTTGTTAAATTGCCCTTTAGTTCGGAGTGTTTTTGAAAAAAAACAAAATCTGGCAATCCTGGCATTATTCACACTTTTCCAACAACACATAATTACGTGTGGTGAATGTATATGAGTTGACCTGATTTAAATTTCTGGTTTTAACGCATTTTCTTTGACAATTCAAGAAATTAAAATTCTTTCCCCAAATTATGTGGAAATGCAAATATTATTTAAAGTGCACTATGATACCGCTTTTATGAGAAAATAATAAGCCTTAGGACTTCCTATTTAATCATACATTTCCAAATATAACGTAATTTTCTGTCTTTTTCGGAGTGCCTAAAACCGCTATGAAACACAACCGTGACGATGTGAAGTAGGGTTGGAAAAATTTATAGATTCGTATATTACGTCGAGAATGTCACATGAAAAATGTATTATTTTTTTTTAAATTCACTCTTCCTAATAAGAACTCCTCGAGGTGCTTAAAGATACCGTCTTCTCTCTTCAATTTGTTAATTTCATTTTTTAAATCAATATTTGTCAGCCTTTAGAGCATTATTGATTAACGGCCCCCCAATTACTCACATTGGGGGTTTTTACCCAATAATCGTCATGTCAAAGATCACATTTTCGTACTCCGATCTGTGCACGCAAGTAAAAATATGAATGTCTTCAATTATTTTTATACCATCAGCAGAAGGAATGATGGCACCGCAAAAATGGAACACCCAGAAGGAAATATTTTGCCGACTGAATAGCTGCCTGGATGACTGGTACGCCAGCTAATAAATACCATAACTGTCGTAAACCTTTATGGAACTTCTTAAGCTTGGAACACCGTCATATTTTGCCATACTATAACAGGGAATTGTGTATATCGCTATATTGACCCAGCCCTTCTCCCACACAAATTAATCTATTTTTCAAAATTCAATTCTCATTCGAAGATTGCAGAAGCTTAAATTTGTGTGCATTATTTTGGTTTATAGTATAGACTGGAATTAGAGAAAATCGAACGATTAATCCTGCCCTGTTTGGTAACTCCAATACGAATGACTGTTTTAAAGCATATGTTTCATTTAATCATATATTTCATTCACTTGAACTAAATCTTGTGAAATTTGATAGAAGTTGTGCAGTGTGCAGTGCCTAGGAATAAAAACAGAATGCTTTGCGACATTCCTTCAAGAAACTCCGAAACGAATTGTCGATTTTCCTCCGTAATTTTAGTAGGCAAAAATGTTGTGCAGTCCATTGAATGGTATTTCTCTGTAAAACTTAAGAAAATTCGACTCATATAAATGCTTTAAGCAATTTTTAGTTTGTATTTAATTCGGTCCAATTTATTTGTAAGAGTAAATACGGAGGCCATTGCCACAAACAATCTGGAACTTTCCGTACGAATTGGTCATTTAATCAGAATTCCTGAATTGCAAACGGCAGTTATTTACATTTTTGTCAATTTTGTTGCATTATAATGCTTGGTAAAATTAAAAAAAGCACACAGAATAGCGCAGTCTACCAAATCCCATACAGATTAAATAATTCGATTCGTGTATTTCTAGATTTATACCTTTCATTCAATTGCACCAAATTCAGTATAACTTAGCACACATCCGGCTATTAGTAAACTTAGTTCTGCGGATGGAAATGCAATGCCGTGCTATGTGCCTTAGGATACATCATACGTATACAAATTAAATGATTTAATTAGTGGTACATACATAATTTCTAAGCGAAGGCCTTCAGAATATCGTAATTTAGTTTATTTAATTGTGCTTTAACTGAGTGTATTTTTCTATAGGAAATTGAAGATTTGCCACGCCTATTTGGGCACTCCTAACATTTTTGCAATAAGGTAAAAACACCGTGAAGTTGTTTGTAGGTCAGCTTTGATTGAGGAAGAATGTGAATACGATTAAAAGTTTGCCAAAAATTTAATATATTTCAATTTCTCTAAGAATAAATGGTAATCATCACACTTCCAATATAAACAGTTTTGGATAGATAATCTCGGTTTTAAAGATTTTAAAAATGTTTCAACTATTATGATTGCAAAAGTTGTTTTCGGAGTCTTTGTGCATAAGTTGTAAAGAAAAAATGGACCTTATTTATTACAACTTGTTGAATGTTTGAGAAACGTTTTTCTGCGAGAATTTAATTTATAAACCTTCAATAAATATTTGTGAATACGATCGTAGTTCTTTGAGTTATTCCAATTGATTAGACTTGGTTTTATAATTGGGTAAAATCCCTTCCCATTCAAACCTCAAGCTACTGGCAGATAATATCATTAATATTCAACTCGTTTCAATCACTTTTTGTTGCTAATATTTTATATTTAATGGTGACGGACGCTGTCGATATATTCACATCATGTAGTCAATGTGGGCTTGTGGGCTGTGTATGATATATAAAATTACTTAGCATATGACAATTACACATATTTTGCACATCAATTGAATTACACATGGACTACACATGAGTGCAAAAATTACACATGCAGTGTAATTATCCGAAAAGCGGCAACACTGAAACTAAGCGATTAGTTAGCTGATGATGAAGGGTATGGCACAACTTTTAATTACACAAACCAACAGGTTGGTGTTTATTCATATAAATCTAAATTGTTTTGTAACGTGGAGGCATAGCCGCAAAATGCACCGAAACCACAAGGTGAATTGAATAACAGTTTAAGGCAATTTATTTTTCGGGAGACACTTTTTTCAAACAAATGCATTTAAAATGCTCAGAAGAAGTTGAATTACGATTCACGTTTCGATGAAATTCGCAAACAATAACAGACAATCTTTAATCTATTTTGTTCAGTAGTCGATAAATTGTGTTGGTAAATCGTTGCAAATGTTGTAAAGTTAATTACGTCGATGTCTACCGGAAGCATAGTTTGTCGCAAAATCCAAATACAAAATTTGAATTTGACACCATTTGCGTAGTAAATTTGTTGTTCCTGGCTGATGACCGTTCAGGGTTGTTCAAAAAGGAACTCTATAAGAAAATTTAATGCCTTATGGAACAACGATACCACTACAATAACGAAATACAGTGGTGAGGCTCATTTATATATTAATATCATCATCAATCATAAAAATTATCGCATTTGGAAAATTGACTACCGTAAATCCACAATTGGTCACTGGTAAACGAATGTGTTTACATCGTGTTGCCGTTTGCTGCAAATTTGTGGTCATCATCGGACCATTTTCTTCGAAAATGCGACTTGTCAAGCAATGTTCAGTTAATGGAGTTAAATAAAAACACACAAAGCTGTGATTTCGAAGAAACTCTTGTTTCATTATAATGCCTGGACCTTGCCATTATATACAAAATACGATGTCATTTAAATGACCGCCTCTGCAATGACTATTCCAAAATCACTTATGGGTTCTTTGAGCCCCATGTGCGACGATTTGGCTTGTTGACGTGGCCACTGAGTGATGAATGAGCTTCATCGCTAAGGAAAACGTTGTTCGATTGAAAGCCCACGTCTCAATCACCACCGTTGTAGAAAGTTTTAACTATTTTTACACATTGTCGATTGTTAAACGATCCATATTCGTAAATGGCAAAATCTCTCATAATGGGGTATGTGATGCAAATCGATTCGTTTTCAAATGAAAACGAAGTGCCAAAACGAACAGATCGATTTTAGCTGTGACAGAAATCGTATCGATTTCATTTTCCAGTTGTGTTTCATTTCCTCCATATTCTTTTGCAAAATACAACTCAGAGCATTTGTTTACGTTTTAAAATACAAGTGTTTGCACAACAAGAATCAAATTAACAAGTGTAAGCTGAAAAATAATTTTATAACATGGCATTTATTGTCGCAGTGTCCGCAATTTTAAGTGATGCATCAAATAAAGAAGAAAATATTAAAAGGAAAAAGTTACACGATGCTTCCAACCCACTAGATTTGCCGGGAAAAAAGTAAACCAAAAGTGTTATCCCAAGGTTTCAATAATACATAATTGTTTATAGTTTTGTAGAATGCTTTTGCTTAAATAAAGAAACCTGTATTTGGATAATGGATAAACTTGGGACAAGTGTTACACCCTCGTCCATTCCATTAGCAATCCAGTTGGCAGCAACGCTCAGATTTTTCGCTGAAGGCTGCTTTCAACGCTCTGTGGGGAATGATGTTGCCATAGCTATGCACCGCACCACATTTTCTAAAATATTTGGACGCATGGTTGTTCTCCTGGAGCAGGTGTTGTGCCAATACTGGATAAAACTTTCCGCTGAGCCACAAGAAAAGTCCAAAAAACATTTTTTTGATAAATACAGAATCCCAGGTGTTGTTGGCTACATAGACGGTACCCACATTGCAATAATTAAACCAGGTACTCAGGAACATTTGTTTTATAATAGAAAAGGATATTACAGCATAAATGCCATGATTGTGAGTTAATTTAGATGAGTTATATATGTGTACATTTTGTATTAATTCAATTTTTTTTAGATTTGCGACTATAAAATGAATATTTTGGCTGTGGATGCAACGCGACCAGGTTCAAGTCATGATTCGTTTGTGTGGAATTTAGGAGTCCAAAAAGACTTTTATTGTTCCATGTATGAAAATGGAGATTGTTGTTCATGGCTTTTGGCAGACTCTGGATATGGACTTGAGCCATATGTTTTGACCCCTGAATATACAAACTAAGTCTGTATTTTATCAGATGTTTGATATAAATAACTACATTTCAAATTTTCTTCACTTAGTTTTAAATTGTTCGCAATTTATTATTTTTCTTCCGAATAAAGAAATGCGACTTTGCAAAATCGCCACACAAAGACTACTCGATTTAAAACCGTAAATGAAAACGGTAATTCGTTTTCTATCACACCTTTCTTATCCATATTTTCCATAGAACGAAATGGAAAATGGAATCGATATCGATTTCAGCTCAAACCGAAATGAAATCGATAAAAAGATGTGCATCACAACTTGCATCGTTTTTGCATCGATTTTAAATCGAAAACATTTTGTATCACTTACCTGAATGTAAATAATGCTTCAGATGACAGAAATTTAACAGCTGACAGCCCTGCCAGACTGGCGGTTTTGAAATCACTAAATGGATAACCCCATATATGAGTGACATGCGCTTTAAAAATTTCGGCGCCATACGCTATTCAAACCGAGAAACAATTCAATTATTTTCTTCTTGCGTAATTGTCTAAATTTGAATTGAAGCTCCCAAAAATCTAGCTGAATTTGAGTGGCATATAGAGTTTATTTTTAGTTCCAATTCCTTGAAGTTCGGTTATATTTTAAGTAAATAAAATAAATAAATATGATTCTATGTACCAGACGACGACTTTAATCAAGGTTTGACTCTGTTAAGGGAAGTGTCTTATATCTAGACAACTTGTTAATCGTAGAAATTAAAAATTGGAAAATTATTAAACAGAAAATGAACTCCTTTTATTAATTCACAAATTTTAAATAATCCTAACATTTAATAATTTTAGTTAATACGAAAATATTGTGATTTTTTAGAAATTTCATAACAATTTTATTTTTAATCATACTATGTTATTCATCATTCAAGGACCATCACATTGGAATGTATATAGGATGGCAACCCAGAAATAGTAATACGTCGGATTGCAACAAGTTGTCGCCAGATTGATTAGCAGCTTTGTATTTTTTGCATTTTCTTATTAAGTACTCTCTTGTCAACAGCCAGACGTGTCGTAGTAAATATTTAAGTTAAATTTGTTTAATAAAAATTAATAAATGAAGTTATGAAGTTGCGTGTTTAAATTGAGCCATTGGGAGCATTTCGTAGGTCTTCCGTAGATTGAGATTAATTCAATTTATACTTGTCTCTACATCCTCTCCATTGACGGACAACCCTAGGATATATTTATCGATCCTAAAGACACTTTGTCAGTAGTAACATTTTTTCCAGATATGCCGACAGTTCCTTATGGTGTCCTCAAATCGATAGATTTTGGTAGGTTTATGTAGAACTATGTAGAAATAGATTTTTAATCCTCTCGAAGCGCAGTTTCTTCTCGGTTCAATGTATACCACAAGTCTAATGAAAACACAATTTCTATAACATATACTTTAATATCACTGAGCCACAAATCAAAGGTAGCTTCAGCATCAAACAATATTTTCCAGTACTTTACATTTTTAAGAAAGGATTGTTTAAATTTTTGTTGGAATTGGATACCAATTATGTGGACTCCACCCACATTTCATTGCATGTAGCAGGCATCTTCCGGTCAAATGAACTAGCGACTTTCAAAAGTACAATTTTGCTCCATTATTTCCAATAACGTAGTTGACAAAATTCGATTAAATAACCACGACCCTTTGAATACTTCCCAAAGAACTGAACAATTTGATCTACAAAATTTTGCATATGTTGTACGTTTGAACTGAACTGAATTTTGCAAACTGAATTCTCTGAATATATATATATATATAATTATACATATATATATATATATAATTACAATTTCTAATTATTAAATTCAGTGCCCTTCAGCACGTGTTAGGCTTTTAGAAAACTTAGTTCTTCAAGTAATTTAACAAAAATAGTGGCCTTACTATTATTTCTAAGCGTGCTCCGCAATTACGAGTTTTCTGAGTGTAATAGTCAATATGTAGGTAATAGTACTCGTATATCAGTAACAGTTACAATGTCTGTCTTTTTACTCTTGTAAATACGGTGCAATCATAAACCAAATGCAAAAAATTTTGGCGCGTTCATATGGATTGTCTGAATGGCGAACACAATGCGCTAATCTCTTATTAACTTCTATATTAATTAACTGAAAATAAGAAAAGTCATGCGTAACCATCTCTCGGAAACACAAAAGATACCAAAATTTGATTACTATGTTACATTTTAATGGCATGCCAACTTCACTGCTAATAAATCATGACGATCCATGTTTTGACATATCCCCAGTAAAAAGGGAAAAGGTTTCATTAACCAGTTTTTACTTTGGTTATATTTAGTAACGGTAAATTGTAAATTGGTTTTCAAATATACTGAATCATTCTTTTTACCGTGAACGTAATTATGATTCAAAAAACTACCTGCACCAGATAGCGCAGTAAACCAAAAACCGCGATAAGTATGTAACGACCGTAGGTCAGTTCATAGTAATTTGCCCCTCCTCTGAGCGCTGTTGTCTACGGTACTGACATTATTATTATTATTATTATAATGTTGAAATACAAGATTTGTGCTAAAGTATTAATAATTTGAACTCATTACAATATTTGTACCTTAATTCGAAGTTGAAGTTATTCTTAACCAGAATAAAAGCAATTGACTTCAAATGTTTAAAAACTAGCCTATCGTGCTGTATATACCGGAAAAGTTTTTCAAATTTACCTCAAGTTTTCGAGGTGTCGTCATTGGAAGTTTTAAGTTGGAGATCTTTTTTGACTCGTTTTAGAAGATTATTCTTTTCATTAATGGTGTTGCCTTTCAATACGGTTCTGTTCCATCGCGATACTAATGTTTAAAGGCAAACCCGTCTGGCGAGCTTAGCCGCGCTAAACCAAGTCAATCTGGCAATACTTGATGAAATTTGCAAAACCGCTGACGGGCACTTGTGGAACATCTCTGCAAATATTGAGGGATTTTGATCTTTGTGTACCAAGGTTTACAAATTGTGTTTTTGATGAGAGGTACTATTTAGTTACACTAATAGAGTGCTGTACAAAGTGAGACAACTGGTCATAGCACACCTGTCCAATGACTTCGCTTAATGACTAAGCTTAATATTGATATTTGATTCCTATCCATATTATATCTCAAATCTGCGGTTACTTTTTATAGCGCTGTTAAACGGAAAATTCGATAGAAGAGAACTTGTATAAGCTGTGCTCTCATTTGTTTATTTGTTAAGTTCTCGAAAGCTTTTGAGATGAAAAAGAGAATAGCAATAGGACGGTATTCATTGGACCCTTATAGGCAATGAATAGTTTCGCTTGTTTTCATACTTGGGGACATTGTGATCTAAGGATAATCGAATGAAATATGTGTGTAACATGTTCTAATATAAAAGGGAGTATTAGTTAAAAAAAAATTTGGATCAGTCCCATCTGCACCCATAATTATTTGGCAGACATAATTCTGATCAACATGCTCAAATTTAAACAGATCTGTGCGAGATGATGATTTTTTAACATTCGCATAATATACGTAATTAGATTAAGCCATTGGAATGTTTACGAAATTGCTATTCAGTCCATTAGGATTTTTATATGATTATTAACCACGTTTGTAATTTGTCCTGTACCAATTTACCTGACGTGTTTCCAAGTCTGCCAATTCTTCATCGCTACATCAAATTGTCGACCAAAAAGGTTTTGTTATATATTACCGAGTTGGTAACTCTTTTCCGTATCCCTTCGTCTTAAGGCCTCTGTGTTCTTTGGACTTCTGGGGACTTTAAAGGCATATGACTACTGTAAAGAAGAGTGATGTGGTCAACCAAAAACCCAATTTTTCATTCGTATCTAACACATAGAAAATTGTATTCCGATCAATTATCTAATTGACATGAGTTCCCCATATAGTGCAGGATATCCTCTCAAAATCACTTCACTCCAGAGACAAATGCGGCCTCTATCTATAATTTTTCTCTGTGGATCTGAGCTTCTACACATCGGTGAATGACTACGTTTGTAATAGAGTATTCTGACATCACTGTTTAGCGTAAGAAATCGATACCCTAAGAAATAAATTGAATGAAGTTGATATGAACATCCTTAGGCAAGATAACGTTTCCATTACCTCAGATCTGTCTATAACAACACACGATATTCGCTTTCTTAATTTCCTCAGCAATCATCTTTGTGAGTGACTCTGTTAAAGATGTTGCGTTTTTATCGAATCTGTTGTCTAATGTCTGCATCTCGCGAAACGGTGAATCAACTGATATACGTTGATGTTGAGAATTGTGTACGGCAGTGATGTTAGATGTACATATGTTTATTAAGAGAGCCCCTTGCGCGTTTTAAAAAGGGATAACTCATATTTTGTGTGTTTTAAGAGAAAGTGTTCGCAATTATTGTTGTTGTTTTTAATTTATTAACGTAAAAACTTATTTTGAGATACGAATGAATGAAATTTCAGAAATATTTTTTTACCCATTATGGCTTAAGTGAAAAAACTGCATCATTTGCTTTTATATCCTGTGCCCAAGTGGGCTGGTACACACATACGCTTAATATCTTCCAAAGCGCTAGAAAAATAATTTTTATAGTTGTTCATTTAAGTCAAAATAAAAAGTCATTTCTGATTAAAAATAATATAGAAACAAAAAAAAGGTATTGAAATTTGTTGCAGATATCTTCTTATTTATGACTATACCTATATATGGAATGGCTTGAAACATGGCAAACATAATCCAATGTCGTATTTTTCGAAAGCTGTTCGTACGATTGACTTGCACGCATTTCCAGAACATCGTCGCTTCTTATCAATTGGAATTATTAGGTGATTGGTTTGATCACAGCGGAGACCATTTTGTACTGAATTTTTTACTTCCACTGACGGTTTGTGAAATAATTTTGGCTGTGGTAAATGGCCACTTCTCGCTTGAATTAAACAAGTGTTTTATTTTGGCCGGTGTGTCGAAAGAGAAGGCAGCTGTTTTGAGTACTGGAATCGATAATCCACGCGAAAATACAATGCCAATGCCAATTGCCTCGAAACCAAATGCGACTTTTCAACTAAGGCCATATATTTACTGTTCTCGACAACAACGCAATAGCGCAAAGCTGATGATTTTGGTTCTGATCCAAAACAAGTTGCTGCAAGACACACCACCGTATTATCTACCCATTTCATCAAGTGGATTTCAGCCTCTTTTATGTTTTTTTGCGCACATTATTTTTAAGTGGAATCGGACAACTCTTAGGTATTTTATTGTCGAGATAACCTCGGCTTCTCAGAGAATTTTGATATATACAGTATGACTTGAAATAAACTATGTAGTTTATGCCTTCGAAACGATTTCTTCGCATAGGCTTGTACACCTGTCGTTACGAAGGTGTACATATCTCGAAAAGAGCCAGTTGCATTGAACACACTTAGTTCTAAAAAAACACATCCATTACAAATAAAATAAACGTTGAACAAGTCCTAGTCCATACCTCAAACAGTGAGTTCTTCATAGCGTTTTTGATGATTAGTAGCATACAAATCTGAATATTTACATATGTATGTGCTCAAGCAAATCGCCTTTAAAAAAATTTGCAAGCAGCTCGTGAGGTCTTAGGTTGACGCAGTCTTCCTAAAAATTTTTCAGGGAAAGCTGGCAGCAATGCTATTGAATTTTCTTTGCATCATATGAATTTGCTGCAGGAATTGGAAGATTAGGCTTTGCCAAGTGCACCCGACATATCTCCTTTGATGAGGTTGCGAAAGAATCATTCACCGTATTTGAAGAATGGGTATCATAATTGAATCGTGTTTCAGAACTGCTGCGGGCGACTCCTGTTGTTTCAATACGTGGTTGTCTAAAATTATTTTGCATCCTGAATTCAACCGCGCTGGACATACGTTGTCTGGTATACCTCCATCATCATCCCCTTCACCACTTAAATCTCCGTTAACATTGGTGGCTCAATATGGAGCGCCTGCACATTTGTTGGAGCTTTGTTATCATCGCCGGCACATATGTAGTTCTTCTGAAAAATTCAACGCATCTTTGAAAGAGAGCGGTCTTCCAAAATAAAAAAAGGAAATAAATAAATTCAAATTAACAGAAATCACAGCTAAATACAAGCAATACATGGATAATATAAATATAATACCGAAAACCAGTGGCCTTGACACCCTGGCGTTGCTGTATGGACACAAAATACCACAAAAAATACCACTTTACCACAACATAATTCTCTTATTTATACACTTTCAAAACAACCAAACTTCACTGTTCGATTTTGATAAATATTATACGTTTTCGATGCACTTAGTTATGTAAATAGGTTTTTTTTACAGTAAACATTTTTACTCACTTTACGGCGCATCAACTCCAACAAACAAATATGCACCAAAATCATAATGATTCTCAACAGAAGCACAACCGATTTCGAGGTCATCATGAAGTTTGCGATAACGGTACTTTATTTGTTTACGTGTTATGATCGAGTAAACACATGTATGTCAGCGTTGCCATATGGCAACCACAGGGCGATTCGGGTTAAATACATACCTATATATGTCATCTGAAGTGTTATTTACGAGTATTTAGTGAAAGGTTTGCCATTTACGGATACGGATCATGAAACAACAGAAAAATGGGCAAAAATTGTTAAATCTTACTACAAAAATTGTGATTTCAAAGTGGCCACTTTTCGTGCACTACGGGGTGATTATGGCCGTCATAATCGATCTAATGTGCAAGGAATTGGCAAGATTGTAAAGATATTGTAAGATAGCACGAGCCTGGTCAGGCCTGTGCATCATCCCAATGTACACACTGCTGATTGTAGAAAAACTATTGCAACTGGAAAAAATGATTGTTTGGTGCGCATTGTGGTCTGGATGTGTTATTGAGCCGTATATTTTCGATAATGATGCTGGAATAACCGCTATCACTTCTAATCGGTATTGATCTTCATCGGTTTTGGCTTTATTAAATGAGAAGTTTCGCGAAAGCATAATTTCACGTTTTGGCAACGTCAACTGGCCATCAGAATCATGCGATTTGACGCTATTAGACTTTTTTGTAAGGCTACGTCAAGCACCGTGTTTGTGCGGATAAACCCCAAGGCCAAGCATTGTAATGATATAACGGTTTTGGAAATCATATGTTAATGTATGTTTTATTTGACTTCACTTTTGAAACCGAAAAAGGGATAACGCCTTAAATGACCGACTTAATCCGCATATTATTAGATGCATATCATTTATTCAGTTGCCATAAAATCAGTCAAATTTGCAACGTGCACCAAATGTTTTCTAATGTGGAATATGAAAATGAAAATACATTATCACACTCTTTTTGATACTTCCTACATTATTTGGTATAACTTGAGAAAAATTGCTCATGTAAGCGCGCCTCTTCTGGTATGTCATACACGATTAGCCAATTCAACCCATGTATTCTTTGTTTCATAACCTTCAAAAAGAAGGGACAAAATCGGCCAAATTTGCTTCTAAGAGCACTGTAATCCTCAATTCCTTAATTTAAATTTTCGGTTCAAATGCTCTGAGAAATTAAATGCTCAGCTGTTCATTATGGCTCTTCTGGCATCCCCATATATTTTCGTGACAACGCAAGTGAACGTCTGTACTGCGGAGTTATTGCAAACAGGATGTTGGCAAAACAAGATCAATGAATTTTAATGATTTAAAGAAATGCATTCGTTTGATATTTGAGCCAATTCCCTCTCCAACTCTGCAGGCAGTGACGTTGCGCGGACGTCATCGTGTATGTAGATCACTTGAATACAATATTTTTAGTCACTGAAAGAAGTTGATAAAATTACATTACCTTTCAAGGGAATAAGGACTAAATAATTTATATTCATTTTAATAAATATTATTTGAGTTTCTTAACGCAGCAATATGCATCTGCCAGCCTGTGCTAAATAAACCTAACTCAACATTCTTTTCTGAACGGATTAAGACATTGCGTTTACGAGCATGTGATATATGTGATATTATTATTATTATATGATATTAGAGTATGTGATATTTTAATTCAGTAATCGTTTAAATGGTTTTTATACAACAAATTCAGTCAGCTGGTAATTTTCGTTCATAATTAGGTTAGAAAAAACTTCAAATGAAATTTCCGATTCCAATAATAAAAGCGTGTTTATGGTGCTACCGGGGTTTTGGGCTGCGGAAATTTTCGTTCACATTTCGTTTGAATGGTATATATTTCATAACAAACGTTGTTTAGGAAGACTTTGGGAATAGATAACATAATAGTAAACATTTTAATGAATATTCGTTATAGATCATTTATTACCAATTCGTTTCACTGATAAGCATATTTGCTAATTTCGAAGTTTTATTGCAAACTTAAAAAGTATAATTTTTTTGATTTTTTCAAAACAGTTATTCATCATTTATCCTTTATCTTGTTAAGAACATTCATACATTTATTGATTTTTAGTTTTTTAGGCCGTTTCATGCACTCTTTATTGAGCGTTATTACTTTACACATTAATAAAGATTTTCTATAATAGAAAACATATAGAAAGAAACTATGTTTTGACCGATGTAGAACTTTTTAAAAAATACATATACAAATTTAGAAACGAGTTCGATGTGTGTAGCGCACGTGTACCTATACAATACCATGTTTTGTGATTATTGAGATTTATTTCGTTCATATAATACAAATATTTTTGATTTTATTAATTTTATTGCCACTTTGCATTGTTCACATTTTCATAAAATATGAATGAGCGTAGTCATGTGAATGGTAACAGAACTTGAAATGTTTTGCGTGAATTTCACTGGATTTCGTTCATCCACATGAACATAACGTTGTAAATTAAATATTTGCGTGATTTTTTGACACCCACCGAAAGATTATGTTTTATTTGTTATGAATATATAAAATTTTTTTGTTATCGTCCTCTTGATCCTGTTGATTACGATTATTTAAATTAATTTATTTTTCATTTCCGCTCCGCTATGTTTCGACATTGCGGTTTATTTCTTTTTTTTTTTTTTTTTTGTTTTTATTCGTTGTTATTCGTTGGTAGGAGTACCATTCTTTGCTCAATGGAGTAGTGTGCATATCAATGAGTCAAAAATGGATAGGAAGCGTGTGCGTGAATGTTGATCCCGTCTACGTGAGGTTTTTAATTATTAATACATTAAATTTAACAGTTTGTCTCTCAGTGTGTTAGTCCCAAATTTATATCTGGGATAATGTTTAAAACATTTCTGATACTTCCCCGCCCTTCCATTCCATTGTAGTTTTGCTCATTCTTGTTTCCACTGTCAGACCCCTAAATGACACAGCAGTTTGCGGATATAATTAATTAATTTATGAATTTTGTGTCTGAGGTTACAGCAAAGTCAAATGGGTTTCAGTTGGAGTGCTCGTTTTTTTCTCTCACTGCTAAGTGACTAACCAATCATTTACGTCCTTTTTGTGTCACAGCAGGACAGCCACTCAATTTTGGTTTTAGCTGCTACGAAAAACTAAGTAAAACAAATTGTTTTTGTTATTCCACCCTCTGTGTTCTGTGACATTTGTACTTTTGGCTGCCGTCATTGTCATCGTTGTTGTGGTGTTTTCATGAAATGGAGGGCGTTCAATAGATTCAGGTCTCATTGTCCTATTTGAAACCGCAAAAAATGTAAAGTAACCTTAATGAAATCATTTTCTTACAACTTCTCCGATGGCTTGAAATCTTCTGTTGCTGCCTTTTGTTTTGTCGGCGACGAGCTAAGGAACACCGAAGAAAGAAAGTTTTACAGAGATAAGACAAGGAAAAGTCATTTACATTTAAATGAAACATAGAAAATGTCATTTATAACACTATCTTCATCATCATAATTATCTCGTGACAAGATGATGTAATATGAAATTGAATTGTATTCGTTTTTGCAGCTCCATCGCACGATAAATGTCCATGTTTTGGCAAAACGATGCACATAGTTGTAAACTAAGTTGCTTAATTGGTTGGAACTTGGTACCAGGCATAGTGCAACAAGAATTAACTTAAGCTTACACATTTTGAGGTTCTGTCTTTGCTTGAAATATAAGCTATTCATGATGATGAATCATGTGGCAGTATTCATTTGGCCTATGAAAGCCCGTAAAGGTATTCAAAGGTGATTTATTCATCGCAATTGGATTATGGTTATCATCCATATAGAGGTACTGGTAACATTGGATATTAAAGTAAAGAAATTAAAAGGCTGCATACTCTATGCTCGCAACCGTGATTCAGTTTTTTACAATTACTTTATTGGGGGCGTGGTTCCTAATAGAGATGTCGAAATTAAAAACCTGAGCATCATATTTAACCAATCCAAAGGCTATCATTTAAATGACATTGTATTTCGTACACTGTGGTAAGATCCAAGCATTATAATCAAATAAAATTTGCATCGAAATCATAACTTTATGTGAGTTTTATTTAACTTTACATGAAAACACAAATGGATAACCCTATATTTTAGAGTCAGAGATATGAAAATAAATGTGTTGATAACTACATGATAATATTAGGAATTCGCCATAGTTTTTTACTAGAAGCCTATGTGAAGAACAACTCACTAAAAATATTCCTGGTTATTTTATAAACAAATATAGTACAGCTCGTAGAGGTCATGATTTGTACGGCACCAATGTTTTTTGTTAACTATGATGAGTTGACACATTTTTTGGTGCATTTCTCTCTCGGAGAATATTCAATCGCTTGCGAATCATTTGAAAGTATAATTCATAAAATTGCGGAGGGACTACCTTGCCATTTAATTATTTGTTAAGCACAATTTTTTGTTGAGTAATATCTACGCAATCGAGGTAGATGAATTCACCTATCACGCCAAAGCTGATGTTAACAATATTTACCCGACTGACTTTTCCTGATAGGGTTGTAGTAACACATAGGACAGCATTCTCGGCAAAGAATGTGGAGGCTCTTACTCTATTGGCAATGACGTTTATACTATCAGCAAGCAATATATTGGTTTTGTTAAATATGGAGCCAGCCGTGTTAACAGAAGCTTTCCTTTTATTCATCTACAGTTAGTTCAATTGGTCACACGATGAACAGTGTAATCCTACAAAAACTTATAAACTTCGAATGAATACAATAAGGCAGCTTTTTAGTCGATTAAATCATATATCAATGTGTTTTTTTCCTCCAAAATTTGTTATATTGTGAATATCTGACCAGTCGAATATTTACTGGGTTTTAAATCAGTAAAAGTCTGGTACCGTTTGATTAAAACTTTTGTATTGATTTTGGAAAGTTTTTTGTAATCATCACCGCTGATTAAGGATTGTCAACAAAAACCGTTACCGGTGTTTTAATCGTGTGATAAAATCGGTATTTCTAGTTTAAAATCTTTGTTTGTGGAAAAAGAGCTGTCCCCGAAATCCATAAAAGAAAAAATCAGTTTAAATATGGGCTGTCGTATTTTTGCAACGAAATTCGACATTTTAGTTTTTTGTCACTAAAAGCTGTTGTGCGCATGCATCTACTTTTAACCCCGTTGTTATTGAGGATCTGTTACAGAATAAGCCATTTGCAACGTTTATTATATGCAAACTCCAGTGGTTTCAGAGAAAATATGCAAGAGTTTCCAATAAGCCGTTTTTAGTGCTCAACATTGTGCCTAACGACTCTCAATGAATACATTAATTGAAGTTAATAAAAAAACGGGCAATTCTTTTGCTGGATATCCATGTATTTTTATTTGACACAACTGCTTATAAGTTGTTGGTGGTAAATACGCCAACAAACTACGGTTATTGAAAATCTGAGTATGTAAACAGCGTTAGCTTTTTATTGCATTTCTCGATATTTAAGATAACTAAATTTTAATTCCTTATAGCTGGAGTATTTAAAAATAATGTAAAATAATCTTACATGGCCTTAGCCTTAATCTAAGAGACTTTAGGGCTGAAACAACCTTAACCTATTCTCAAACTTTAAATGCGTAAAAACTTTATCTTTCTTGGTATGAAGGTTGTGGTTGTGATATAATGTGACCAGTGGCCCAGATTTGATAAGCAGAACTGGTACTGTGGGATGAACCAAACGTAATGTTACGGTGTCCAACATTAGGATTATTGTAATTTTTCTTATCAAGCCCCTGGAATTATTAAATGTGTAAAACACATAAAAAAAAAATGATATTTCGTTAGACATTGTTATTTATTTTATAATTTTTACGCAGATATGAGTAGGATCGACTTCTGCTATGTGTATGTACCGAAAGATCATTTTTAGTGTACGTGACTATCATGTATATGATCTTAGGTTTAATACCCAATACAACAATAAGTACAATTTTTCTTCAAGTGGCTGTCATCTCATTGATGCTGTGATCGACTTAAGTGTTACAGGCTAGAAGAAGCTTTAGAAACTTGCTTGCCGGGCGCAATAGAAACCACAGCAGAAATTTCAGTCACTTGAACTTATTTATTGGTTAGTCAGTCAATAAAGACATTTTAAAAATATTGATTATATTTTATGTTTTAAAGAGGTTTTTTTCTTTCTAAATTTAAACTTTCCTCTGTACATAAATTAAAGTTTTCTCCATTGTATTTGATTTCTTTATAATTGCTAAGTGGAAAACAATAAACCTGTTAATTCAGAGCATTTTTGAAAACAAATGCAATCGCTTCCCTCACCTCTTACATTTTTGCAACTAAGCAATAAGAAAAAGTCAGAAGAGATCCATCCATAAAAGAAAAATTTGCTCATAAATAAATAAATTCGCTGTATAAAAAGTTTTACCACTGCATTGTTTAGTCCACAGACATATGTATAAGACCAGATATATATCACTGTTGCGTTCAATTCTTCTCTACGTAGCTCCCATGTGTGATTTCAAAAGGAAATAGGTTTCAAAAATATATTAAAGTATATTAAGTTAAATATTGTTGAGTATCTACAAAAACAATTGACTGGCACCGCATGAATGAAATATGGAAAAACTCCTCTCGTTCAGCAAGCTTACGCGCATTACATATTTAGGCTCAATCAACGAACTTCTATTAATTGCAATTTTTATCATTCTTATCTACGCACACTGTGGTAATTCACAAATCTTGCTAGAAAAAATTAAAAAAAAAATGTCTGGCAACATTCCTTCTGATCGTTTAATGAGCGTCTCAATACAATAGGTAAGTGTAATTCAGTTTTTGTTTGCTTGTTTTTAGCTCTGATTAGGAAAAATTGACTTTAAAGTCAGTTGTTGTCAAGAGGTGCATTCAGATTTCAAAGAGAAGTGTATTATTTGTATGACTTTGTTCTATCATTAACATATGATTGTGATTATGATAACGGTGATTTTATTGTCATAATTTTTTTTATTATTATTAAGCTTTATTTGAAGAAAATATATTACAATTTTCATTTAAATATTTCCATTGTAAGTATTAAATTTTTTTTTTTTTTTTTTTTTGTGAGAAGTTCAGAAACTGCAAAAAATAAAATATTTTTTTCAAGTAGAGTTAAAGCTGTTTATTCCGGATAGTTACGGTATAAATCTATATTTTTGTTAATCTTTCAAGTATTCGCTTTAAGGCAAATCAAAAACATCTTGCCCATTTTTGCGACTGCCATACATTTTTTTCACATTTCCAGTATGACTCTTTCGAGAAAGGACATTTTTGAAGAATGGATACAAACTTCCAAAATACATAGCAAAGACGCCTTATTGACATTAATAATGGTTAGATATGGTCTTCAAGATATACCAGAAGACCTTAAAAAAATAAATCTTAAGGCAAGCATAAATAATATTTGTTTTAAGCTAGTCGAAAAATGGATAAAAAGTGGAGACATCGTGACCATTTCTTAACATCAAATTCAATTTGCCTTGATGAACCGTATATATTGCCTAAAAGTGTACAACCGAAAAGTTGTAAAAAAGTCTTATGAAAGATCTATCTTAAGCTTCATCCAGTAAAGGTACGGAAGTGAAAAAGATATGCAAGAGATTTAGCTCTGAGCCTTTAGGGAACCTTTCTCCCGATGAAGCCTTATCTTTAATGGTTGATGCTAATTTGTCGAAACATCAATACGATGTTATTCGGATAAAACTCAACACAAAATGCAAAAATCTTTCGCCCTTCTACACTAATGTTCAAAAAGCTGAGAAAAAATGTTATCCAGCTGGAACAGAAATCACTGAGATGCAAGAAAAAAGTTCACTCCCGTCATTAGTGAATCATACCAATGAAAGGCTTTGTTTGGCTCAAAAATAAGTTTTACTCGGTATTGATGAACTGCAAGCTGATGAAAATCGTCTTAATATTTTGATAAAATGGAGATGCGATGGGGCTCAGCAAAATCTGTATAAACAGAAGTTTTCCTCGGAGGAGGGTCATACAGATGAAAGTTTATCTAGTATCTCAATGGTTTCTATTCAAATGAATTTTAGTTCTACACAAAGAAAAATAATTGTATGGTAAATTCCTGCATCTTCATCTACAAGATACTGTCGTCCAATCAAGTTTGTTTTTGCCAAAGAGTTCACTGAGTTAATTTCTCAAGAAGTTAGTTTAATATAGCAAGAAATTAAAGATTAGTCTCCAACTCTTATCACAAATGGCGAAATAAGTTTTCTAGTTGAGTCTACTTTTATGCTTACTATGATGGACGGTAAAATTTGTACTGCACTATCATCTGTAACTTGTTCTTCTTAAACATGTTTCATATGTGGAGCGAAACCGAGTGAACTAAATAAACCTTCTGTGATCTTAAACAAAAATGTCGATGAACGATCTTTAACCTTTGGAATATCTCATAGCACATAAGCTTCCTACAATGAACTGGCAAGCTCGAGGACCGGGAAATAAAGCAAAAGTGGCTGAAGAAAAAAAAAGATTCAACAGAGATTTCGAAATGAGATGAGGTTGCTTGTAGACATGCCAACACAGCAAGGAGGTAACACGAATGACGATAATACTGCTAGACGGCTCTTTAGAGCAGCAGAAAAAAGTTCAGAAATCACTGGTGTCAATAAAGAACTAATTGAACTGTTTCATATTATTTTGGAAACTTTAGGTAGTGGTTACCCTATTGATGGAGATGCTTTTGAAAGTTTTATTGTTGTCATACGAAATTTATACTTAAACGAATACCCAGGTATATTATGCCAGTTAGCGTCCATAAGATTCTTTTTCATGGAAAAGATATTAAAAGGTCTTGCATTCTTCCTATAGAACAGCTGTCAGAAGAACCTCCAGAAGCAAGAAATAGGGATACGAGGAAATTTAGAGAGTTGTTTACGAGAAAAACATCGAGAATAGAGGCAAATACAGATCTTTTCAATCGGCTATTAATTTCTTCAGATCGTTTTGTCGCAAGTTTGCGTCACACTTCCTTTCGAGTTCGAAGTTTGATAACAAAAGAAGTTCTTTTTTTATTATCTGTTGATGCTTTCGAGGAAGAAGAATCTTTTAACGATGCATAAGAAATTAACTAAATTAAAATCTCTATGTGTGTTTATGTGCCTTATCTGTATCATTAATGTAAAAAAGCAAAAACAATTGAATAAAACAATTACTTTTAAATATTTATTAGAAATATTAAAATTATTTTAATACTGAAAATGACTACATCCGACTTTGTACATAAAAACTCACCTAATAATTTTATTATATGATTAATTTGTTGTATTCAACCTAAATATTAGTACATATACAACTACAAATAATCTCGGAGCATGTATTTAAGAAACCAATCTTTTATCTTTAAAACTACTTACTTTTTGCGCCATTTTACTAAATAAAACTTTTTTCTAAAAAAAGTTGATTTTTTACAATCATTTATAAATTTGAACTCATTTTTTGTTTAATACATAAGTGAGAAGTGAATCCTACGCAATTTATTAATTTTGTCCAGTTATATTTGTGATCTACCACACTGTGCTACGGCCTAGCGAAAATAACAGCAATAATTTCGCGTATTTAGTTGCCCAGCGTAGATTGGGTATCATTCCCATTATTGCACGCTTACTTTAAGAAATCAGTAAATTTCAAAAAATGCTTTCAGACAAAATATTCAAGACTGAAATAATCTATGTAAATTTTGTTTTTATACAATTCTAAATGTTAATAAGTTGTTTAAATTTTAACACAAATAGGAACAGAAAGAAAATTGACTCTCACTGTACGTCATTTTTCCTAAATTTAATAGGTATTTCGTAATTTGTTTATTTTGGCAACAATATGATGCGTAAGTTGTCAATAAAACCTAATTTTATTTCAATCGATTTGTGTGTGAAATACTGGAAATGCACCGAAATGAGTGAAACACCTTGGAGCTTAATGTGTACAAAATGATTATCTTATACAGAGTTATTCTAGATTCGTAAACAAAATTCAAAAGTTATAAAGAATTGAATGTAATAGCATTTGCATGGTGAATAAGCGATGATAGTTATAGCTAATTATTAAAATCAAGCAACACATTTATTACTGTTGACCAAATTAGTTCCGAAAATGTGTATTTTTTTTTTAAATCCCATTATATGTGGGAGACACCTGAATGTGTGAGTTTCGCTGGCTTTGGTAGATTTGTGTAGACTTTCCCATTACAACCATTATTTTTTGGTTTAAGGCTTACGTTAAATTGTCCTAATATCTGTTATTCGATGCACGCAGAAAACAATTCCAAGGACATCGGTTTTCTGCAATTCGTTACACTAAGTTATAGTCGTGATCTCTTATCTTCAACAAAGACTTCTTTGGTGCATCGAGCTGTGTAAACCAGCTGTACAGTCGATGGAAACATATGCGCTGTTCTGTTCTTGTCTGACCTTTTTCTAAACTTTAGTTATGGATATAGCATGTTTAAAGCCGCACTGATAATATGAAATATGGCCAGCATGTTACCACTGTGGGCGAGGAACAGGTTACTTCCAACACAACAACACTTTTCCACGAGAAAATTGCAGTACAGCTTTTCCTCCTCAAACGAAAGCACTCAACATCGTCGATGGCTATACAACCAGCCGATGGTTTGCTGATTGTAAAGGTAAATTACGATATTGAATAGAGTGGGCTTGTTCTTTTCACGAGGAAAAACTTCAATGAGACAATGTTTCCCCGTAAAAAAAATTTGCTAACATTTTTGTGTTGGTCTCCAATATTGAAATCGATAGACAAATATTTTTAAGTCATGATATGCCCGATAACATATTTGTATTTCCGATGTATCATCAAACATAACAATCAAAAAAATAAGTTGTCCTTATTTGAGTGTTGGAAACTAATGAAAAAAGGGTGGCATTGCCGCCAGATTTGTGTCCATTACAGTAATTCATAATGCTTCACGTAATCACTCCTCTTCTGTTAAATCCCATATAAATGATTGTTTCGATCCATCTATTCTTAACTGCATATCCTTCAATCAGTCGTACTGAATTCTAATAAATTTTGTGGATATCATGTGCCAAAGTTATGAGAAAGAATATGGACGACGGTGTTGCGTTCATTTTGGTAGGTCTGATGAGAACTCAACTTTCTAATTAACTTCAGATTTTCAGATGGGTATGACCACATTTTCCTATATTCAATTCCTTTTCCTTTTATTCAATTTTGAACCTCTTCAAACGCCCCTTAGGGTATCCCACGCACAAATTAGACGATTTGTGAAAATATATAAAATATAGTAAAATATAACTTCTAATGGGAGGGTTTCAGAAAATCATAATTTTGCTTCTGTAAGTGTGTTTAAATTTAGAGTATTTGTGTACTTCCATCCCAAGGAATAGAGATATATGTACATCATTTGATACAGCCAAAAATGTAACATCCCGAAGAAAGCGTTTAAAGTATCAATTATCTTTTGACCGATTGCGATTCATGACTTTGTTGAAACTTAGCATGGCCTAATATCTTCCCACATCGTAACCGGGAATTACAAATGGGCTATTTCTTCGCACTCCTTCTGGTACCTTCGATTTCCTCCCTGTAACTCCTCATCCGCACCCTGCCGCGCCCCAAAGTCTGTTCATTACGCCTTGAAAAAAATCGACTCTGTGGGTAGGTTCTGATACCTCTCACACAAATGACCGATTTAAACAATATGTTGTCAAGTTCATGTTTTGTATGCAGTTGCGCTAATTGTAGTCAAACTTGGTACTACATCGCCACACCCATTCTGGTACCTCCCATATAAATTTAATAATTTTTCGGAATTTAATTAATAATTTGTAATTTCTAATTAGGCGCCTGCAGTAGTCTGAATTTTTATCCCTCACTTTATTTTACAATACGGGAAAGAAATCGATCACATAGCCACTCCCTTTCTAGCACCTCCCAAACAAATGCGAAATATACATACAACATATATGTATATACAACATATTTTTACCTTCATACCTTCCAAACGGTTGCACTAAATTCGACTAAATTTGCCATACATTTTGCGTTTGGTAATCTAAGTTTTGGGAACGTAAAGGAGTGCCAAACCCATTCTGGTACCTTCCATTCAAATTTCCCGATTTCTCGACATTTAATTTTCCGCTATAATCCTTAATTCGTAGCCTGAAGTTAATTTAATTCTTGCCAAATATAGTGCTTTATAATATTGGTTGAAATGTGGCCAGTCTTCTCCGGTACATGATTCTTCGGCCAATTACCGTATTTAAAAGTAAAGTAAATGGCACCGACACACTTCTTTGGCGATGGTTCCTCTATATTTCCCAAATGGCTTTAATTAATAGTATTTTTATTTCTTTACCCGGAGGTATTAGGAATATACAATTTAATAAGAACATATCAATTTACCATATCCTTCTGCCCCAATCCATACTTCTGCAGCAGCGAAAAAGAATGTTGGGTGAAGGCATATGTAAATCAACTCACCTGATTGAAATTTCGGCACTGGGTAGAATTTCTTTTCCATATTATTATTTTATTTTACACTTCGAATAATGTATGTATTTGGTCCGCTCCCTGTACTACCTCCCGTTCAAAATGATAAATTTTCCGAAATTCCGTTTTTCTCTATGACTCCAAACTTGTACATTGCAGCGACCCAAATTTATGTTCACTGTTTAATTTATAATTCTTGACAAAATCTAAGAAAATCAATCGGTTAACCTTCCTTGCGATAGCATTAACAAATTAATAAATTTGACAAAGTGACCAATGGAATAATAATTAGGTCTTTAATGAAGCATTTAACTCTTAGTTGTAAAATAGAAATTTTGTCCAAGCAAAAGTTGGTAAATCAAATCCTAATTGAAGACGTGAGAATGAAAAGTGGATAAGAACCAAAAAGGTAATTTTACAGGAGAACAAAAAAACAGTTTATATCTAATTGAGTTCGATTTTTTTGCTAACAATGATTTTAGAACGTTTATACACATATATGTATGATAACGAACCAGTATATATTGATTTTAAAAAATTAATTACTATGTTATGGCTTTTTAAGATTCTGATATGTCCTGTTTCCATACTCATTTTTAGAGTTTTTTAATAGCAGCTGGATACAAAGGGTATATTAAGAAGAAATATACATTAAAACGTTTTATTTTGAGACTTTTACATTTTTTTTACATTTTCTGACATTTTTTGAGAATTTGACAACACCTTCACCTTCTGGAATAATATCACTGCGTGCCTTTGTCAAATCATGGTACCAAGTTAAGAATGCTTCAGGGATATACACTTCCAACTCTTTCATATTTTTTAGCTTTAATGGATTGATTGGTATTGGTATATCATAAAGCTTTTTCGCATTCCACAAAATCCTTTGGTTGAAACCGTTTTTAATCTGAAAAGTTCCAGATCGTGTGTATGACTAACCATTAATTTGGTGCCGACATACTTAAATGACTTATACCTGGTTATGGCAAAAGTGCCTCTTTTATTTCTCAAATATTTTTTGAAGAACGGCTGAAGATATGTGCGGTAATCTTTGACCATATCTTGGCTAACACCTATTATCTCATAATTCTTCGAAACCTTTTGAGTTAATCCATACCACTCTTCTGGTAAATAGAGATAGGTTACTTTTCTCTTTTGCTTCTCAATTTGCGCAAAGTTCCGGTCGCATGGAAGAAAAGAATGGCCTCTTTCCGGAAAACGATGATATATTAGAGAAAATCGTTTTGTACTCGCCAAAACGGATAGGAACTGCTTTAGCGTCGTATTTTTTATATATGTAGTACTTCAGGAATGAAATGGTCTCATTTGCACCCTTTTTTGCGATTGTCTCGTCATACATAAACATTTTAGAATTTCCTGTTATATCAGAAACAAAGCATTGATTAAATACCCAAATTTGCCTTTTATAAAATATATCGTCAACGGGCAAAACTGGCAGAGGAATATTCTGCTGATAGTCAAAGGAATAACTTTTTATTTACAACAAACAAGAATAAACAGCACAGAACAAGACACGTCAATGACGCACGTACCGGTTGCCATGAAAACTGTTCATATCCAGTTCATAGCCACTTTTCTTACTCATTGAATACTAGATATGAGTTTTTCGTATAGCTATTGACATCTAGCAGCAATAATACGACTCGGAGATGTAGAATTTTCATACCTAACGATGCGTTAAGTAACAAGAAATAGTAAACTTCATAAAACTCATTTTAGCCCAAAATGGTTCATATCCACTTTTCATTCTCGTGTCTTCAATTATAAAAGAATGCTGTTATTGTGCGCGCTCAGTTAGGATTATGGAAAATGCTACTTGTTAAACGATTACTTTTCTTCAATTTTGCATGCCACTAATTTATAATCTTCTTTTAAAAGCACAAATTATGAAAAGTCCTTAAAATAAGTCAGAAATGATTAATATTTTTCGTTTCTCACTCTGTTACCGACAAGAATACTTATATGCACCTAGACAACTCCAACTGGTGAGCCAGAAGGGTTTTCAGTAATTGCCTCAACTACCTAAGATGGTGCTTAAGAAACTAATTAAACTTTGCAGCTAACTTCCTAATGCAATTTCAGTTTTTTGATTCATTTTTCGTCCTTTAGCAATTCTTTTATTCAGTTTCGTTTGCGCGTATATTTGTTTTAATATTCCTCTTCTGCAGAAAACTTTTTGGTAGTTTTTATTGGCAAAGACTTAACAAGTTTGTTGTGGAATTTCCGTTTGACAGGAACAACTACAAAAATAGTGCGAATTCTGACATGATGTTGGTGTTGATGAAATTATTGCGACAACTGCTCCCGTGTTTATTCTGCATGTTTAAGGTATGGCCAGCCAGCGGGGAAAAACTTGGCATGGAAAGATTGATATTTTTCTGCATTAGTGGTGCGGAATATTAGGGTTACCAGTGTAGAGATTTTGTTATTGGGATTTGTAAAATTGACAAGAGATTTTATGGTAATTATCAATTACCTATAGAATGCAGCAGTTCTGAGCGGCAAAAAGATTGAAAAAGTGCGGGACACTAATTTTGTTATTCTTATGTTATTTTCAATGTTATTTCAAATGACAAATTGAACTAAAGCTAAGATGGGAAATATAAAGCAGTAGTACACAACCCTATCAATACTTTCGTTCAGTCTCCGTTCGTTAATCTTTACGTGGCAAATAATTTTTAGATAATCGCATACAAAATCACATTTTATGAACTTTTAAATATCTGGCACTCTTCCACTCACATCGAAATAAACATAAACGAAATATTTTACATTCATTCATAAATATTCATTCTGTAAGGAAAACGAAAATTTCATTCGAAATTTTATGATTAAGCAGCGTATTTCTTGGTCAGCACTTGTATTCGCCTCTCGTTTTTAGATCTTCAACTAAAAGAACGAAGGTATACATCGCAGCTATAACTTTACCCGGAGGAATGGAGAAGGAAGCGTCTAAAATACCAAGTACCTTCTGACTAAATATATTCCATGGGTTTTGAAGTCGGTTGAGCGATTTTCTTCTGGCTTACTTAATGCAACTTGTTAAAACTTGGCACAGCTAAATGCCAGGTCGTAGTTGGGGATTGTAAATGTTATCTATTGGTCCCATATAAAATGATAAATTTTCCGAAATTCCGTTTTTTTGTCTATGACTCCAGACTCGTAGATTGCAGCGACTCAATTCTATGTTCACTGTTTGATTTATAATTCTTGGCAAAATCTGAAAAAATCAATCGGTTACTCTTGTCCTTCTGGTACCTCCCACACAAATAAGCGATTTCACGCAGCAATTCTTAAGTGTATATTTTCTATCCGGCTGCATCGAATTCAATCTGTTATACCTTAAGAGTTTGCAAAGATACGAGTAGTTTCTAATAATGAAAATAGGTCACATTGTCACACCCCTTCTAATATAACACCTCCCGTACAAATTGGCCGTTTACGGTTACGACCAATTATGACTCCCAATTCGAAGACTACATCAACCAGAAATTTTGTTTACCATTTAATGTATACTTTTTGACAAAATCTGAAAATATCGATCGGTTAACCTTGATTCTCCAGGTACTTCATGTACACATGATCGATTTAACCTGGTTGCAATGAACTCAATCAAATTTGGCAAACATTAGGAGTTTGCCAAGGTAGTGTTTGAGGAGGGGCATAGACTGCATTGTCATGCCCTTTCTGGTACGTCACATACAAATTAATATATTTTTGCGAAATTAAATGTTTTCAATATAAATCCTAAATTGCCGTCCATTGTTTTGTGATTCAGTCGAATGTGGCGCCCTGCTTTAGGTAAACTTAAATAGTTCTGAGAATGAAAATGGACTGCAATACTCTCCTCATTTGGGTAACTCCCACACAAATTGACCGAAATTTAATTTTCTCTTTGGAAAGATTTCTTCAATAACTTACATTTTTGTCGACAATATTTAATATAGCGTGTGGCAAAATTGAAAAAAATGACCGGATAATTCATTGGTTTCTCTGTGTACAGTGTTTTGCATTAATTTAGAGCATTTGTGCATAAGAACATACCTATGTAACGAACCTTTCGTTACAAATTATTAATATTTTGTGTACGACTGAAATGATGATGTTTGAATTTACATTTGTACAGTATTTTTAAAATTGTATGGGACGTATAAGAGCAATTATACCTATATATAAGAGATTCAATGCAGCGATCTAATCTTTCACCGTTGATTGAGTGTATTATACCGTTTTCACTACTTCACGTACATTCTTATCCTGTGTTTTCTCTGCGGTGATGTCTCTCTACCACATCTCCGGTAGTGTATGTTCACTATATTACTTAAGCTTCTGATGATGGTGATTATCATGGTATAAGAATATAAGGTAACGCAAATGAGAAACAAAAATATTTAGTTCTACGCAGATGACGTCACTCGGCTTTGTGTGCTTTTGGTTTAGAATATGTAGGTATATGAATGTAAGATTATAGAGACAAATTATGCTGATATAAATTTTTCTGAAATAAATCTAAATTATTTAAACAATATGCTTTGTGTAAAAGACACGAAGAAGCTTTTTATTCATTTTAAAATTTTGTTTATTTTTCGTCGTTTTTGGTAGGCCGTGCTTTTAATATTTTCATTTAATTTACGTATTGTAAAATACATACGGGACCTAAAGAATAATTTTTTAAGAATTAATTCAAATTATTATCACTTTTTCACTTAAATTCACTGTTGTTTAACGTTCTGTCTAGCCGAGTGACGTCATTCCCTTCTTTGTTTACATTTCTCAAGAATAACGGACCTGCGCAATGCGTAATCTCTTTATATCATTCTTGGGTGATTATCATAATCAAATCAGTTGGGCTTCGGCCGGCGTTGTGGTGGCCACACAGCGGAGGAAGTAGTCCAATTCAACCGTAGTGGTGGAGAGGAACACTATGAATTTTTATAGTCATAGTGCCCAGTCATCAAGTAGTGGTGAGGAGGGATACCACAGATTCCTGTAGTCATGGTTCCCAATCACAAATGCAAAAGTATGTAGGGACACACTGATTCCTATAGTCATGGGCTCCAACTATATAGTTACTTTGACTAATATACATGTACTAACACAATAAATCACAACTGACGGATCTTTTACTTTTTGCGGGGTCGAGTTTGGAAAGCCGAGAGCAACGGACGGGACGCGGACACTAAGGTCGTCGTCGTTACATTGAATCTCCCTCTGAATTATTAATACTACACTACTGAATTTTTAATAAATTAAGATATAATTATTTGAAACACTGGACTTTCATACCTGGCTGGGTATTACCCCTGATAATTTATTATAGCTATTTACCAAGCATCATCTGGCACTTCGCTCACTTTTGCAAAAAAGCAAAAATTAAAATAAAAAAGTTTACCGAGCTACGGGCCTCCAAAGTTTGAAAACATAATCCCCAAAGTGTGGGTGCTTAAATGAAAGAATAAATTTTCAGGATTTCAAATACACAATTTTTTATTTAGTTATTTATTATTATATTATTTATTATTTATTATATTATTTATTATTTAGTTGAATTTTTTTTTGTCTCAAAATTTTTGTCAACAAATTCAAAATTTATTTACAAAATAAAAATTATTTCCTCAAACATGCTTTAAGACCCGCATCAAAAGTTCATTTAACTTAACAGTTGCAACAACTGCATTTTTTTTTTAAATTTCGTTATATAGGGTGAATTTTTAAGATTTAAGTTTTTCAGGTTGGCAGCACTGGTTGGTAATGGCGTCCAAACGTCATCTGTCTATGCGAAAAGTGTACAGTATACTCTGCCATTTCATCATATTATCAAAATTCTTGCTCTGTAACAAATATGCAACGTTTGATACGACAATTTTATGGTTGCCATAATCGACCTGCTGAATCAATAATTTGTACTGTTATCTCAAAATTTCGCACCTAATTTACTTTATTGGACATAAAACCACCGACTCGCATGCGTAGAGTGCGTACCGAAGAAGATATTGCAGTCGTAGCGACCAGTGTTAATGACGATCGTGAAATATCATGACAGTCTGGTTTGGTTTATGGGCTGGTGGTATCATCGGTTCATTTTTCTTCAAAGATGACCGTGGAAGAAACGTTACCGTCAATGGCGAACAATATCGAGCCATGATACGCGTCTTTTTTTTGCCTCAATTGACTGAGTTGAACTTGGTTGACATGTGGTCCCATCAGGACGGTGCGACATGCTACACTGCTCGTGAAACAATTGATATGTTGAGGGATAAATTTGGTGAGCAGCTTATCTCTCGATTTGGCCCCCAAGATCTTGCGATTTAAAGCCTCTTAATTATTTCTTGTGATGATGAACCTTACAAGATAACATAGCGCGCGTTATTCGTGGAATACAAGTCGAAATCTTCGAAAAAGTGACAAAAAATTCCGAATTCCATCCGAATGGACATTTTGAGACGGAGCCGCGAACAACATTTACATGAAATTATCTTTAAAAATTAAATGGCAAAGATCAATTTATCGATTCCAATAAACAATTTTAATATATGATGCAAATTTGAGTGTTTTATTCGATTTCTAAAAAAAATACGATTAAGAAATCACCCTATATGTTGGTAATTCTACAATTCTGTAATAAATTGCACATCAATAAATTACAAGGAATTTTTAAAATTTTGTCATTTGGTTTCCTTTGGACCCACAATTTAAAATGGGTGCGATTGAGAGGATTCAGATAGACATCGGCTGGAACAATGCCTACAGGTAAGCCGTCTTGTTTAGGTCTTTAGGAGGTCCGATAATAATAGTGGAAATTGACGAATCCATGATGGGACAGCGATAGCACAACCACAGGCACCATGTAGAAGGGCAGTGTGGCTCTGTGTTTATAGTTCCTTTCCAAAACAGGAACTATGAAACAGTACTGCAATCAAATAAAAATTTTTCTTGGCGGAATCAGTAACTGTGCCCGGTTGTTCAAAGGTAATGGAAAAGATGGGTTTATATTATATTAATTAACATTAACTTTTGCAGGCCTATGACACTCTAAGTGAATAATGTTATACCCATCACAAGTTGAATCATTCCGACGGTATACGTCCAAAGTTAATTTTTTTCGGTGGTGCAAATTCAACTTTAAGGGAATTTGTGAAACTGTCGTAGTTTATGCACAGCCCATTAAATTCCAAAAACGGGTTAGATTCGAAGCCAAGGAGATGAATTACAAGAGTGGGTGTCAGATTTTCAGCCCACTGAGAAAGATGGCCAACTGTTAAAAAAGTTTTTTTTTATTTAATTTTTTTTACTAATTTTAGTTTTTGTTTTGATTTAATCAATGGTGTATTGTAAAAAAGACTGTCAAAACATATTGTTTAATGTTCACTTTTTTTCTTTTTTTTTTTGTTTATTTTAAATAAAAAGTTTTTTTTTTTTGTTTTGTTTTATATATTCTGAATGTATTTGTTGTAATTAGGGAAGTGCAGCAAGTCCGTACGCTGAGTTGGTTTTCCTCATGTAGGTCCCAATTTTTCTCGCCTCTGACCAGTCAACATTCCTCCTTCCTACACAGTGCTTCATTAGACCTCTTAGTCTTTGCCTCCACATACTCCTTTGTATTGAATGATAGACTATTATTTATCATCATTCAGATATATCAGACTGTCCGCCAATATTCCAGGTAACATACTGGTTAACCTTTCGACTGGTGATTAGCATAACCTCTGTCCCATTGATAACAGCCATGATCTAATCACCTCAATATTAACATTTGCAATAGCAATCGCTTCCTGAATGTATTTTGCAGGTATTGACAAGACTGCGTCACCTGCAAATTCAATTATCTTACGATTCGTCAGAAGATGAAAATCCTCTTGACACACCGGCGCTTATCCTGATTTCAATCTGTCCAATATCTTTGTCGTACACGAGCACCCCATTTCGCTGATGGTTCTAAATGATGAATACGCTATCAGTTATTGGGTTATATTAAAGTTCGGCATTGCACTAACAATGTGTTTTGAATTAGGAATATTGCAAGCAATTCATGTCCAACGTTATGATCACTGAATATTTCTTCAAGCTATTTTTCTAAATTTTACCCTCAATTGCACTTTCAGCGGTGTCAACTGCTGCTCATATTGCACCTGTTGTCGACATGTATCTTCTGGATCTTGGACATGCCTCCCTACTTCTGAATATAGCAGTCCAGGGTGGGAAAGTGATCCTTTTGCACTTTTTGTATAGTTCAGTGTCTTCATTCGCATCCTTTTCATAGAAAAGTATGTCCACCATTGTTTACTGAAAATTATTTACTTTTCCGATAAAAATTAGCTTCCAGGGGCACTTTTCCAGGTAGAAGAGTGCTTTTAATACGATATCAAAACCACTTTTCCTATAGGAAAATGTTTCTTGGTTATCCGTACATAAGTGTCTCCATCGAAACTTTTCTATTGATAGACGCTTCTAGGAACAATTTTCGTTATATAAAAATGCTTCCACGGACAATTTTAATATAGAAGGTGTATCCAAGGACACTTATGCACATCAAAGTGAGCCTAGAAACACCTTTCCTGCAAAAGATGTCTTCTAATATGGAACTGTTTCCAGAGACAGGTTTGTTATATAAAAGTATTTACGGATGAATTATAACTGTATTTATTGGTTGCATAGCACAAAACAGAAGTTATTTGATAGCATTGAGACTGCTTCCCCGCGCTACAATTATTGCAGCATATTAATTTCTGTTTGTATGTAACTAAAAGAAAACATTTAATAGACGCCATGCAAGAGTATAACAAGTACCTCCTCTTCATCCAATTTTTGTAGGAAGCCTCTTGCCTAATATTGAAGTATCTCCAGGGACGATTTTCTTACAACATATTGATCGATATAGATATGTATTTTCAGCATAAAATATGTGATTAAGATATTCTGGTACTTACTTGGTGATGTTGATGCAAGTTTATATCCGCCAAATGGAAACCATCTTCATGTTCATTATGGTTATCTGAAAACAAATTTAGCTGTTATCACACAAAACATTTAAATTACCGCGCTTACCTTTGGACAGCGAACAAAACCGCGATATTTGTGTATACCAGTAGAATTAAAAATCAAGGACTGCACGTAATAGTTATTGGGATGAATTTTAAAGTTATTGAGATATTGAGATTTTTATTTTTGGTTATCACGATTTTCATTTTCTAAATCAGGAGAATAAAACAAAAATTATAAAATGAGACCATTTCCCCAACTAAACTCAAATTATTTTACAACTTGAGTTGTCTTTCATAGAAAGAAGATATGGCGGTTTGAATATATGAGGTAAACTGGTCATTTGAATGGGAGGTACCAGAAGGAGCGTGGTTAGCTAGTAGAATTTTTCCAAGCTTTACTTTATAGAGAAAAAAATATTAGAAAAAAATTAAATTTTAAAAATTATCAAAAGAAGCTAAATCGATGTGTGTGTGTGTGTGGCACCCTAGTAGACGTGACAGTGTTATCAATTTTCATTTATAGTAGAAAACGCCTAAATAAAAGGTACCAAACATGGGAATATATGAGTTAAAAGAGCTGTTAGCGTACATAACTCCACCCAAGAATCAACAGAAAGCCTTAAGTTTGGATTCGCTTAAACCGAAATGACTTGCTTCATTTTATTAAATTCAAATTATTAAATAATATTAAACAGATGAATGTAAGTCTGAACGGATGCTCAGCTCACGTGAAACTGTACCGTCTTCTTTTTAAAGCGAGGTCTGTTGTTAGCAAATCGTCTTTAATGCCAAAACCAGTTATATTCTGATGAACATCATTACTGCTTGATGATAAATTTATTGTATTTGAGTGTTTTTTGATTTGCACAACAATGATAGTGTACACCATTATATGGTTATTCGATTATCAAACGGGTAACCGCCACAAGTTAATTAGCATCAGAAATAAGATACGAAGTCAAGGATATAAGAGTTAAAGCGGCTATTTGTATGGGTAGTACCAAAGGGGTAGATTAGTCGGACAATTTGTTAAAATTTTGCTTGAAACATTGCAAAAGATACTGCAGGTTATGGATAAAAAGTTATACGGAACTCCACCAGTTGAAGTTAATTCTTGAAAACATTTTCAATTTGAAAATGTCTACTTAACTTCAGAGCTAGTTTAGTGTACATTTTTTTTGTACAATATCAAGAAACTAAATAACGTTTTTCAACTTAATCTAAGGAAGTTTTGAACTCAATTTTTTTTATTGTAAAAGTTTATATCTATCTTAGCCTTTTGAGCAAGGAGCTATGCAGTATACAAAAGCGGCCGCAAAGCTAGCTGACCTGACGTACCAGTAGTTTGAAAAAAAAAAAAACATTTTGGTGAAAAGTGACAATCTTATAAAAAATGTTTTAAGTTTTAAGACGAAATGTTTTTTAGTATTTTTATTTGAGTCATCAAACTTGTAAACATGGAAAAAAATTGGTCACCGTTATCTAATTCAATATTCCCATTTGAAAGGTCCCAGTCCAACCAATATTAAAACCGAGTTAAATTCTACTTTGGGAGAGTCTGCTCTTTTGTTTACAACTGTAAAATATTGGGTCGCAGAATTTAATCGTGGCCGTACGAGCTGCCAAGACGAACACAGTATTGCTCGACCAACTGAGGTGTCCACGCTTGGTACGGTTAAGAAAATCCACGAAATGTTATTGGATGATGGTTGGCCGAAGGTGCGTGAGTTAGATAAATTGATAGGCATTTCAAAACGTGCTGTACATCGTATATTGGCCGAAGATTTGAAGATAAGAAAGCTGTGGGCAAGATGGGTGCCGCGCTTGCTTTAAAATAAAAGAAAAACAGTTTCGTGAAGATGTTTTAGTGGTGTGCTCGGCGATGTTTCGCCGCAATGAAGCCGAATTTTTGTGTCGGTTTATAACCATGGATGAGACATGGGTCCGTAACTGAACAAATGAGGCAAAGGAACGGTCAGATCAGTAGACTGGAATGACAGAATCGTGACGGTTCCATTTGCAGGCAAGGTCATTGGGTCTGTTTTTTTATTGCAGCATTTAGGTGATGACGTTATGGAAAAAAGTCCGCATTTGGCAAATTTTATAAAATTCACTTTATTACCCCTATATCGTCTTTTTCTAAGGGCCGTGGCACCGGCAAAATATGAAACAAATCACACATTCATGTCCTTAATAGTTTATGGGGTATGATCACATAAATCATTGTGTTACATGGCCAATGTTAAGCCTACGTCAATTTCGTAACCGATTTCTGGCATCAGTAAATTTTGTTTTGCTGTCATAGTAATTCATCAGTGTATACATATATATCAAATTCCATCCTTGAATCTTTTGTACTAAATAAGACGTGGTCCTTAAAAGTGGAATGTTGTGTGCATGGTGTGTTGTTCCTTTTCCCAAACTTAATCTACTTGTTACACAACACTTTCGTGACGTGTTTCATGTTGATATACTACAAAATTTTGGATTTCGTACTTCACTTTAGCTGACACACCAATTTTTGAAAACTAAGTGTTACACTGCCAAATTTCTCTATCGGCATATTCATTTCTATACCCGCAACCAACACCATCCCATTTTTACATCTTTAATATTTCACGGGATATGACCGCTCAAAACTTATATCACATGTCATACGCGTAATCGATAGTAACATACTGTTTAGCTCTTGTGACGTTCGGCCAATTGCATTACCTGCTGCAGTGAGCATCTGAAAAGAGACGTGACATTCTATTAATGTTTTCTTACAATCGTTGCATAGACCCTGTACAGAAATTTCAGTCAGGTGGGTGACCAATAGCAAAAATGCGAGTGGTATCAGAAGTAGGGCAGCAAAATTGCCACGATTTTTTCAAAAACTACTCAGATTTACAGTAAAAAAATCTGAAGTCATTCGTAAGGGTAATAATGTAGACGGAGTACCGATTTCTGCTAAATCAGCCAGTTTGTTTGTAATGGTATCCTGCCAGGTTTCAGTGCAATATATTTTCATCCACAGTACTAAATGCCTGATTCGAACTCAATTATACTGAACAAAGTGCAATTGAAAAGAGATACCAGGGAGGCCACGTTTGTTGGGTCGATTTTTTCCATTATACTGCTTGTTGGGTCTTGCGATCCTCAGTGAGTTTTTCGGAAATTTGTGTGGGAGGTGCTAGAAGCTTTAGGTCGATAACGCCAATTTGCATCTGGCAAAATTTATGAAGCTCCTTTTTGAACGTCCTTGAATATTTACGGCAATATTGGTGTTTATCAGCCAGCCAGTCAGAAAGACGGAGATTGCTTAATCGACTTCAAAGATTATGCAACCCTTAAACCCTTCCCTCTGGGTGTTACTTTTGTACCGTACCATTCGTTCGGCAAAAGACGTGAAATTATATAATCGCCCAACAAAAGAGACAAACTGCAGCACCAACAACAGAACAATGCGCTGTTTGTACAGTGATTAGTAAGTATTAGTTAGCAACGTCAAAAGCGGCGCATGAAGTGGAGGTATGATTATGCAACGCTTAATTTACGTTCAAGTACGATAGGTATATGCGGACTCAAAATGGGAAATAAAATAATCTTGCAGACTTACACAAGCCAGTACGGCAGCAACCCAATTTAGGAAGGTCAGTGTGAAAATGGCAAGTTGAAGTACAGCTCTTGAAAAGGGCGGAAACATAAGCAATAACCAGCAACATGATAGAACTGTGGTCAAATCAAATAATTTCACAATCATGAATTTGGTTAATATCTTAAAAAAACCGTTAGGAATGAAACGACCAATACAAAGGAATCACCTGCTTGAAAAGAGTACACGATCACGAGCAAAACAACACCAAAGTGGTTTCCGAGCCAAGGCGTGGAATAACGTGCTAATCAATTTGAAGCGGTTGTCAAAGTCTAGGCTGGGACCATTGAAGCTTCTTCAATAGAAAATGGTTCTTATAGCCGTAAACGGCTTCTTTATTGAAACGAAATTGTTCGAAATTGTTATCAACTCTAGCTTTCTCCGTCTTAACGCTTTCACCAGCATTGCTGTACATGGTCAGTTGTGTGGTATGATGTATGTTGGACATGTAATGTAAAATTATATATATGTATATTACAGTGATATCTTTCCTGATAATACTAAGTACGGAATTATTAGTAGCTATTCAGCTGCAAAATTACCTCTCAAATTACCTCTCTCTCTCTCTCAGTCGCGGCCTATCACTTGAGCAGTACGGTTGATACCTACCACCTACCTACCTACAATGTCAAAAATAATTTGCTCTGCTTGTTACAAAAGCATTAATAGAAACAGTGTGATTGTTTGCAATATTTGCCAAAGAAAATTGCATAAGTTCTGTGCAAATATAGACAATGATGGTGCGATCACTGCCCTTTCTAGCTTTGCCAACATTGTTTACAATTGTGATAATTGTTTAATATCTGCTAGTGATTTGGTGAAGAAAGTTAGCTTGTTGTCTAATCAAATTGATGAAATTAAGTTGATGCTGTCTCAATTCATTCCTGTTAATACTGTAAACAACAATGTTCTCAACCAGTCTCATCGGCGTTCTTCTTTGCATCAAACCGGTTCTGAGTGTGCTCCGCGCTCTATGACTGATACTCTCTCTGCTGTAAAGAGTTTAAATAATATGCCTTTGACTGATGGATCGATTTGTTTTGGTGTTGATGATGTTTCTGCTGCATGTTCTGCTAATAATGGTTCGCTTGCTGCTACTATGAATAATGGCTCGCTTGCTGCTTCTGTGAACATTCCTGATGTGGGTGCTGCTGATGCTGTTGTTGATGTTGTGTTAAATGCAAATAATAATGCGTCATCTTTGCCGAATGACGATGTTTTCGCTGGCGCTGTTGGTGACGTTGCGCTAGCTGCTGGTTCTGCTGCTAACATGAAGTGGACTAATGTAACGAAAAGAAAGCAGAATAAACGACGTGTTGTGGTTGGCATGAATGTCAATACAGAGCTGGATGTTGTCACTCAGATGAAATGGGTACATTTATCATCATTTAAAACAACAATGACTGCTGATCGTTTGATAGCATATGTGGGTAATCATTTAAAAATTGATAAGGATTCTATTGCTTGCTATCCATTAATTAAAAAAGATATGATTGTTGATCATCTAAAATACATTAATTTCAAATTAGGAGTGGCTCCTGAGCTATATGATAATTTGTTTAAATCTGAACTGTGGACTGCTAACATTAAGATTCGTCCTTTTAAGTTTTTTCCAAAGAAGAAGCCTCTATCTCACGAAGCTTAGTAATGCCATTAAATTCTAATAATTCGCCTTTGAAAATTTATTATCATAACGTGTCTGGTATGAGGACAAAATCTATGTTAATTTTTCCATTTACATCTCAATGTGATTATGATGTCTATGTATTTGTTGAAACTTGGCTTAATTCGGATTTTTTTAATGAAGAATTTTTTGATACAAAAAAATTTAATGTCTTTCGTAAAGATAGAGATTGTGTTTTAAGTGGCTGCTTGAGAGGTGGTGGTGTGTTAATTGCTGTGAATAGTGCCTTCGTTTCAAAACAATTTGAATTAAGTGATGGCAACTTATTATTGGATCAACTTTGTGTTGAAATTCAATCTATTCAAGGAAATTTTTTTATTTGTGCCTCTTATATTCCGCCAAATAGTTTGGATAGTTTGTATCAGGCTCACTCAAATAACATTTTGCATATTTCAGACAATTTAAATAGTAATGATAAAATGTGTATCTTAGGTGATTTTAATTTAAATAATATTGTTTGGAATGAAGTTCGTAACATTGATAAATTTCTTCCATGTAATGTTAATAAGTCGTTTGAAATTGATTTTATTGATGCATTACTTAGTATTGGTCTGCAACAAATTAATAAAGTGTTTAATAAATTAAGGCGTTTGCTAGACTTAGTTTTTGTTAGCAATGACATGTTGTTTTCAGTAGTTAAATGCAATTTTCCTGTTTCTCCTGAAACGGTTCATCATTCTGCAATTTGTATTAATTTACAATTTTATAATCTTTCGAAGTCTAACATTCCTATATTAGCTAATGATTATGACTATAATTCCTGTAACTTTGATTCTTTAAATGAACTACTTTCAGATATCAATTGGCCCGATATTTTAGATAGTAATATTGTCGCTATTTGTTATGATGAATTTTTAAAAATGACAAATTTTATAGTCGAGCATAATATATCTCACGTTAAGCCAAAGGTCTATAAATTACCTTGGTACACCAAAGGATTGAAAAAATTAAAAAACTTAAGGAATAAATTTTATAGTAAATTTATGATTTCTAATTCCCCGATTGATGAAAAATATTATATTCATTATATGCGTGAATTTAATTGTTTAAATAAATTTTTGTATAATCAGTATATACTATCGTTTAATGAGTCTTTAAAAGATAATCCAAGACGGTTTTTTTCGTATATAAAGTCAAAAAAAAAAAACAATTCTTCCATCCCTAAAGGTCTAAAGCATAATAATATTGTTTCAAATTCGGCAGAAGAATCAGTAAACTTATTTAAGAATTTCTTTGAATCAAGTTTTACAAAAGATAATACTGTAAATAATTTTAGTAACTTCGACAATATTGTGCCTTGTGTTGATATTGGGTCTATTGACATTTCTGATGAGGACATTCTGTCTGCCATTCTTAAGCTCAAAAATTCTTTTAAATCTGATCTGCATGGAATCTCTTCTTTTCTTCTTAAAAAATGCTCAACAGCTTTTTTAGTTCCTTTAAAAATTTTGTTTCAAAAATCACTTGATTCTGGATATTTTATTCATAAATGGAAAACTGCAACAGTCTTTCCAGTTTTTAAGTCAGCAGATAGAACCTTAGTTACTAATTACAGGCCTATTTCTAAGTTACCTAACATTGCTAAAGTTTTTGAGCATATTATGCATGAAAAATTATATTTTTTAATAAAGAGGCATATTAACCCTAATCAGCACGGATTTTTTTCTGGTCGTTCCACAACTACTAACTTAGCTATTTTTAGTAATTTCTGTTTAAATGAATTTGAAAGTGGTGTTCAAGTTGACACGATATACACGGACTTTTCTAAAGCTTTTGACAGAGTTCGCCATGATATTCTCTTATTTAAGCTTCATAAATTCGGTTTCCACTCCAATGTCTTAAATTGGTTGAAATCGTATTTGGGTAAACGGGTATGTACTGTTTGTATTGATGGTTATTATTCTAGTGCTTATTTTCCTACCTCTGGTGTTCCACAAGGTAGTATTCTTGGGCCTTTATTGTTCAATATTTTTGTTAATGATATTGGTATGTGTTTTAAAAATTCGAAATATCTTATGTATGCAGATGATCTAAAGATTTTTAAATCAATCTACACGTTGAATGATGTTACGTTGTTGCAGGAAGATTTAGATAGGATTGCTATTTGGTCGAAAGCTAATGATTTACCATTCAATACTAATAAATGTTTTAAACTGACATTCCATCGCTGTAGAAATACAATTAATTCATTATATCATATTTATCATGAAATCTTGGAAGAAATTTTTGAATTTTCTGATTTGGGGGCAGTTTTTGACTTCAAATTTACATTCAAAAATCACCTAGATTACATTATACCAAAAGCTTATGCGATGTTTTATTTTATTCGTAGAAATATGTATAAATTCTCTGATCCTTATACAAAAAAAGTTTTGTTCTCTGCTTTTGTACGTTCTAAACTCGAGTATGCATCGGTTATTTGGAATCCTGTTGCATCAATTCATTCTATGCGGATTGAAAAAGTACAGAAAGTGTTTTTAAGATATGCCTTGTCGTCACTTAACCTTACTTCTCCTTTACCGTCCTATGAAAGGCGCTGTGCATTCATTTCGTTGCAAACTTTGGAGGCCAGAAGGAACATAGCGTCTGTTATGTTTCTTCATGCCGTTGTTTCGGGATATATTGATTGTTCAGATCTACTTGCACTCATACGCTTTAATGCTCCATCTCGCTCTCTCCGTCATATGTATACTTTTAATATTGTTATGCATTCGTCTAATTATATTTGCAATGAGCCCATTAACAGGTCAATGATTTTGTTTAATAGATTCTGCAACAACATTGACCTTTGCCTGCCTCATAATGTCTTTAGGCAATTAGTATGTAATTTATTAAATTAGTTAAGTTATTTACTTTAATTTTGTTAATTAGTTATATAAGATATTTGCTGGTCTGTAAGGATATAATCCATAGACTAAATAAACAAATGAAATGAAATGAAATGAAATGAAATGATGCAGTTGTTAGTAGATACGACAATCGTTCACAAGGTTGCGGATTCAATCTTCGACACAGCCATCTATTACTATTTCGCCCAACGTTGGGATGACCGAACGTGTCTGACGAACATCTCGAGTAGTCATTCGAGCAATCGACAATCTCAAACTGCGACGTTCAGAATTGTCGTTAAACTATAAGTCTCATTGAGTGCAGAAGCAACGGGATGAATACCAGAAAACCATCAATAATAGCAAATGCAAGTAGTTCCGTTTAAAGACGTCAAAACGGACACCACCCTGGGCGATGAATCTATTACCACCGGTACGGTCTCGTCCACAATTTGAAACGTAGTTATTACAAAAAATGCGAAAAATCTGGCTTAATGGTCTACCGAAATCTATAAACTATTGCACGCCACTCAGAATGGACTTCCACGAACAGGTTGGGGTTGTCCTAAACAGTATTCAACAGCGCTCCCGCTTAAAATATGCTCATGAAAAAAGCTTAGCTTTACTAACCTTTTGGAAATTGAGGATGTCAATATAATTCGGGTTATGCACGTTTCGATTTCAAAGTAAAGTTAAATAAAGCACACATTATATATGATACTTTTGTTCCATTATAATGCATGAACCTTGCCATTATGTACGAAATACAATGTTATTCAAATGACCGCCTATAGATTGATTACAATAGTGGATCCTTTTGAGGTCGTTTTCGACTACCTTTCCTCACATTTCGGGCGCTACGTTTGGGTATAATCGAAGTAAAGACGGTCTTTGGTGTAGCCTCACAAAACAAAATCCCACGGCGTCAAACCGCATGATCTTGGTGGCCAATTGACGTCGCGAAAACGTAAAATTATGCTTTCTGGAAACTTCTAATTCAATAAAGACAAAATCAGTCGTATTGTATGACTCGTGGCGCCGTTATGTTGAAACCACAAATCGTCCAGTTCATAGTCCTCAATTACAGGCCAAAAAAGTCGGTTATCATACGGTCATAACGCTCTGAATAGGAATTCGCATTACCCGCCACACTTTCACTAATAGAAGCGATATTTTCGGCAGTGCGTATATTGCAATGTTGCACAATCCTGACAAAATCGGTAACGCCTCCAGTCTCTTCAAATTTCTTAATATACTTGCCAATTTCTTGCACAGCACAGAAAAGTGCCCACGTTTGCATCACCACTTTTATAGTAAGTTTTAACTATTTTGTATATATATTCGTAATAGCAAACTTTTCACCAAATAAATAATGCTTAAGACGACAAGTATTAACAGTTTACAGCCTTGCCAGACAAGCGGTTTTGAAACCACTAAATGGATAACCAGTCACAAACACAAAGTTGGTCAAAGAGGCATCTAGTTTCATGAAATTCATGGAATATTATTTCACTTCCAAAACCTGCTGCGGATTTGCGCTCATTACGATTGCTTGCCGCGTTGGTTGGTTAGAAGCATACGAACAGATTTCTTTTAAATGCTGGTCGAAACTATTTCATAATTTAAAACACAGTGCAATAATTTCGTGGCTATGCGAATGTGGACATGTAAAACTGGTCCGAGACTACCAACCGTTAACAGACAGCCTGGTACGATTGACCCTTTTGTTACAACTTTTTCACATTAAAATTGAATATAAACCGGGTTGGGCCAATATATTATCTAGACAATTTTGTAAACAAGATAAGAAGTTCTGTGAAATTTTCGCTTTTAATACCGAAATGCAAAAAAAAAGTAGAAGCTAATTAAGAGAATCACAAAATAAAATCCAGAACAGAAACGAGTTATCTAAGGTTTTGAGAATGAAAAGCGATGATGTAGCGTATTGGTCAAAAACAAAGATTGTGAAGATGCCTAAACTGTAGAGCAGAAATAATCTTTAGACGCTACCACAATGATGAAACGACTGGTCATGGTGCTATTGATATGAGTATACATAAGATTACATTAAAAAACTATTAGTCTGACGCACTAAAGGGTATTGAAAAGCGTATTAAGGTCAGAGATAAAAAGTTGTTCATACTCGTATAAAACCTGCTAGTTCCTGTAAAACAGTTGGAAGTAACCAACGACTCGAGATAGTTCATCACACTGAGGCTAATTCAGTTGAATTTTTGTATGAATTTCTGTCACTTACAGTTATAACGTGTATTTGCTTAAATTAGAAATATTTAAGTAGTCAGCGAAATAGTTTCTGGCATACAAATGTAATATTACGTCGATTTATGAATTATAATCTTTTTCAAAATATGCGTTATATAGAGGGGATTCATGTGAAATTGGGACAAAATACATAAAACAACTTCTTAAAATAAACCTTCTACAATTTCCCCAAGCTGAAATCTGTCGATTTGAATTATCTTTTAACAAAAAATTGTCTTTTTGCATTCTAAAGTCTAATTGAGTAAATTAAAAATAACGGCTAAGGAGAGGAAATTTCTAAACCGGATCGAAGAATTATTTGTACAAAACGCTGAAGCTATGCAAACACGGTCTTATGTTCATTACTCGCCGCATATTACAAAATAATTTCACGTCATTTTATCAGTTCTTTCATCTATGCTACGTTACGTCCTTTAATATTTCAAAAATTTTGTTTCCAAAAATGTGTGTTTGATGTTTTATACTATTGGTGCTAGTGATTACGTCGCATTAAGGTCAGAGGAGGAATTATTACATCACGGCATTGCCGATATCAAGTATTACTAATTTGGTGTTATTTCATTCGCACTCCTCTTCAGGATTGAATTCCGTTTAGCATTCTCATACTAGGTTCATCTTTCCTATCCATTTACAATGTCTGGTCGGTAATAACTCTCTAATCCAAAGCAGCCGAAAGAATTTAGCAAATATTTCACTTTAACTTTAACTTTCCGTACTACCGAACGGTTTTTTAAGCTGACTAAAATAAATGGTTAGTTTTGTTTTTCTTCATATCTAGCGTCAATAGACACATGTACACGTGGAAGTGAGTTCACTGATATTTAATTTAACCTCCATTGGAAAACAACTGGGCTGCACTTCTACTACATACTTTTGTAAACCACCCCAGCCCCAACCAAAAAAAAAAAAAAAAAAAACGCGTTCTGTTACCAGTTTTAAACTCTAAACATATCTTATCACCAATGTAGACATTCAAGTCTTTAAGAAGATCCCCCTTCGATAACCTCCCGTTTTTGAAGGAAAAAATGCAAAATGCAAAAATGCAAATGCAATGCAAGTTTTAGCGTAATAACTTGCTAAGATGTGCGATTGTAAATACAATTTTGTTCTCTAAACTGTGTTCACAATATTAACAACACTTCCAGCAGGTGGTCGTAATACAGGGTATCCGTCGGGAAGGTATACAACTTTGATTTGCCGCCATTTGGGTAAACATTAGTCTTGACAGTTCATATTTATCAATCGTCAAGTAGAGATGTGGCAAATTTATTATGGAAAAATATTAGACAAACCAAGGTGTTTTAATCGTTAGAACATTTTATCAAAATCAATCATCGATTACGAGAAATTTCTGGGAGAAACAACGCACAGTACTTTGTCCCAGTACATCGATGGGACAAAAATAGAAGGAGTCGTCCTAGGGTAATAAAATTTGGCACGAGTCCCTAATATAACTGAATTAAGCAAATTTCAAAGTATGGACAAAATTGACTACACCCATCGCCTACCGCCCATAAAAACCGAAACTATTTGTGGCTGCAAAAATTGAACTATTGCAACACCCTATGCGATTAACCGATTATAACTAAAATTCAAAAAGCATAAGCTTTCCAATCCAAAGAAAGAAATCGGATAACAAATTCTAGTACCTCCCATACAAAAGGTGCAATATTTCTCTTACATTAATACTTTATTGTTAATAATACTATAGAACGTAATACAGGAAATTTGTTTTATTTTATTGGCAAAATCCCAAAATGTACACTTGGTCATTATCAATCAAGTAAAATATGAACAAAAACATATTTATTTTATTAATATAGCTATTTCTTTGGTTAAAACTAAGCGTCATCACTACAGGAGCCATCCTAATTTTCACTCAACGAAGAACCTAACTCATCCCGTTCAAATATGTCATCTTCAAAAACAATATTTTCCCTGTGAATATATTTTCCAATACCGGCCACAGTTTAAATTCTAACTTCTTGTATTATTTTTAAAACAATTGATTTCATTCTTAATTGAGATGGGCCCGTGTGAATTTTTAATTTCATGTACTCACTTTTGCTTGTGCTATATTTACATATATATTACTTACATTACGCAAAAATGTTAACATTAATTAAATTTTAGTAATTATTTTATAGCACGTATTACGTGATTGTAAAATATTTACTCAAAATTAATAAATAACAATCGGGCATTTTTAGAGTAAAAAATAGTTTGTCACGTTCTCATCTCTAATTCGAATTATAAATGATAATGTAATACAGGAATAGCAAAACATATGTTACAGCTTGATCATACAGCTGACTTTTACAAAGCAAGAGTATTAGACATAAGAATAAGTAAAATAAAATTTTTAAGAGTTTGTTGAAATCAGCGGCAAAGTAGCTATAATTCAAAAATTTTGATGTAGTGGCTCGACCCTTAAAATTTTTTAAAAATTTTTTTTCCTTATTTTTGCCTTCGTAAGAATCTCAAATAATTATTGAAAATTTTTAGTAAAATACATTTTTTTCCAGCGATTACAAATAATTCCAGTTAACATATTCAACATATGATTTATTTTTTCTGAGTTCTGCTCACACTAAATAACATAAAAATCCAAATTTTAAGCTCCTTCTTAAAAAAGTTTTGGGGAATTATTTTCATAAAGCAATACAATTTAGTTTTTAATTCATTGATTTTTGCTTAAATTTCACTGACTTTAGCGCCCTCTGGTGAAGTGTAGGAGAGTCAAACGAAACTATTTCCTTCAATTTTATTTCTTTTGTACTGTTATCTCTCGATTATCATTACTTTTATTATATTTTAGGACAATTTATTTTTTTGTCTATGGGACAAAGCACTGTGCGCCGTGCTCAGGAGCTTGGTTTTCATAGAACAACTTTGGCCACAATTTTGCACAAGGATTTGCATTTGTTTCCGTTTAAGATTCAGTTGACACGAGAGCTTCATACACAAGGCCATTTATGCCGCCGTACATATGCCAATAGAATGTTACAGCTCGCCCATGACAACCCCGATTTTCATGAAGAAATCATAATGAGTAACGAAGCACATTTTTATTTTCATTCAATGAATATGTGAATAAACAGGACAGTCGGTTCTGGGCAATGGAAAGCCCTCAAATTTTTCATCTGTCACCTTTGCATCCATCAAAAGTGACAGGCTGGTGTATATTTGGAATTATTGGACCTTACTTCTTTGAAACTGAAAACGGCGATATCGTGATATGATTGACAACTTTTTAACGCCACAACTGCATGCTTTGAGCTTAATTAACATGTGGTATCAACATGATGGTGCCATACAGCCAGGATTACGATGGAATTACTGCGAGACTTGTTTTCACAACAAGTTATTTCAAGAAATGGTGATTTCATTGACCTCCACGGTCGCTTGATTTGACTGTTCCGGACTTCGTTTTGTGGGGATATCTGAAAAGCAGGGTTTATGCAAGCAAACCAGTAACGCTCGTATTTGTGAGGCTAACGTTTATCAATATAAGATTCATTCTCTTTCATTTAATCAAAAATTGTAAACAAACAAAGTGGTATACCTTCCCGACGGACACCATGATAAGCAATAGTTCTTTTCGGGAACTTTCAAACAAACAAACAGATTTTTGAATTTTTTCCAGCATAGACATGGCTGCTTCCAAACACTATTTCAAATTAAGATTTATGACGCCCTCGCTTAGAATTTGACAGATCCTTTTTTCGAACACAGCATACTGTCCTGTATTTTTATTAAAAAATGATTATGCTTGGACGTGTGTATGTGCAAGGATTAAGGTTTTATTTTACTCGTATATTCCTCGATTTATACCAAACACTGCCGCCCATTGTTAAGCTTGTGCAACAATTTTGGTACATTGAATCTGTTCTGATACGCATCAGACTATGAGCGATATTTGGTAGGAAAATCAGACCCCGTCACTTCCGAGATCCAACTTCGGTTAGTCTAACATTACAAACCGTTGATTACTATTTCTGAAAATAGTTCGATTTGGGTACAGACAGTAAGTAGAGAGGTATAGGAACTTTTATAATAACAGGCAAAAATATCAACCAGATTTTCCATTCGTCAGGCAACATTATGTTGAGTTCGTTGTCTTTTTCGTTAAAATAGAAACACAGCAATACTTAATATTATATTTGACGCTTTAACTAATAGATATTATAGAACAATATTTCATATCGTTCGTTAATGTTTAACTTCATCGTAGTATTGATGCTTTAAAAAAAATGTGTTTCCCAGACATGTTTTCGAAGGTAAAGATTGCTGATAGTATCCTTCAATTTGTCATATTTTAACTAACAGTGTCAGTTTAATTTATTGTTTCAATTATTGATTAGTCGTACGCAAATAATCGAACAATCGATTTGCAAATGTTTGAGTAATTGCGTATTTAATATTTTTTTATGTAATACAATTAGTTGGATTTTTCTGTGAAAGTATAAAGGAGCATTAAAATTTGGAACAAACATGAAGTGAAAATTTACAAAACTTATATCAACTGCATTCCATTACGTAACATTTTTTACCAGATGTACATCTTTTTCTTATTTTACTCAAAAACCGCGTTCACGTATCCTAAAACCGTTAAAAGATGTGACGAATTTTAAGACAGATGAGGAAAACTTGGACCTTCGGTTTAATACTTTTCACTCAGGGAGTTTCGACAAAAGGAGGAGATTCGACAAAACGAAAAAAGTCATCAGGGAGGACATCGTGAAGAAATATAAATATACTCGTATTATAAATAAAAATATAGGAAATGACTGTGAATAATTCTCAGTATGCAACTTTTTAAAATTATTGGTGTTGGTTTCCATTATATGGGGAAAACCAGTACAGAAACCAATGATTAGTTAGACGTCCGTTTGCTAGAACGAGCGTACAAAATAACTATGCTCTTATCCAAAAGCGTCCCGAATTAACGCACAATAAATGGCACAAAATTGCAAACTCATCGTATGTGGGCCGTTCAACTTAGGTGGGTTCCTACGGATTACGAGTTTGGAAATAACGTTGAGGAATGAAATCCCTGAATTGATGGGGTACTTGAAGCAGTTTGCGTTCTCAGAACTATCATATAATATATATCATATATCTTATCACCTATCGCATCGTGTGTACTAATTTGATACAATTCAATACCACGCCTTGAAATATATCAATCTAGATGTTTCGTGCGTACCATAAAGGGACGTGGTTACTTGGTTCATTTTTCTGAACTTTAACGCGGCACTATAAATTAATACAGATTTCTATATTAGGTGACCTTATTAATTTCTTTGGGACTTTTCGCTGAAGCTCCGCCATAACCGGTCTGGCCATGTGTGCAGTTGATCCATCGTGTTTAAACCAAATGCTGTTGAAACGGATACGTCTTCACCGCAGTTCTCGGTAAAAACTCCTTCAACATCTTTAAATAATCGTCTTCATTGACAGTTACTTTTACACCGTAGCACGATTCGTGAGCCACCAATGTCCAATAAAAAATGAAATTTTAGATATTCGTATGTTCCGGAAACTTTCTGTCAACCAGATATACTACTGACACATTTGAGGTTCCTATTTCTGATATTTCTAAGGTCTGCCATCAAATATGAATGAATAATGGATTGCGATAGGGCATTTCTTTGCAGAGAGTTAGAGATTTAGAGGTAGAGAGTTAATATCTATCAGTAGTAAGTTGGGTTACCCTGAAAACACAGTAGCCAATAACTTCAGACTACAAATCCCGTAGCCAAACATACTTCAAAAATAAGAGTAGGGGCCGTTGCCTTTCCATAAATTTATTATTCTCAGCAGCCATGGAAAATAACACTTCCCCTAGCCTAAACAATTACACCAATATTAACAGTCCATGGTTTTTCAACATCCATCTTATTTGTTATGCACGGTTTAACCATTGCAAAAAGTCAGTTTCAACATGCTTTTAACAACAAATTTAAAAATCCAGACCGAAAAGAGTGTCCACCAACAAAATAAAATGTAACTCATTAAAATGCAATCGTGTAACGCGAATTTTTAACTGAAATAATAATTTGTCCATTCATTGGCAACGGCGTCAACGAGTAGTGAATGTTCCAGAAACGACACAATTTTTGGACCACAGCAAAGTAAAAACAATTGAGCTCCGGGATAACTTCAGAGTACATTATTTGGCCGCAAGTAAAATTTATGTTAACCTCATTACAAATTGGATTGCATTTTATGTCCGCAAATTTTCGAATAAAAACGGCTGAGACAACCTCTCATTTAAAACGCACTCTGTGCGCCGCATCAACACACATTTGCAGGGAAGCCAAATGTGCATCAGTGCACAAGGACATGGATCCAAACAGAATAAGGCAGTGACATACGGATGTATGGCAGGCACCATCATAGAGTGAGCTAAAGCACATGAAATCGACTGAAAGTACAAAAGAAACGGGCCACGCACAGCAATATTTTCCAATTATATTTACTGCATATCATTTCAGCCAGGAAATATGCTGTGTTGATCACATATGAATGGGTTTTTCCAGTTTCGCATTACGAGTATTTCACTATTCCGATGCAATAGTGGGTGTACGAGTATGTACGTGTACATTCGCCTCACATGGCTACAAATTGTTACCATTATACACACCAACACACCAGATGGAAAAAAATGGGAAAAAATCACGTTGAAATTGACACTTATGCGACAATGTAGAAAATACGGTTTTCCTTTTGGTTCAGATTTACCATTTGCTTCACAATGAAATTGGAATTAACCCAGTGTCCAGTGGTGGAAGAACGCTATAAAAAAAATGGAGGTATGCTTACTACAATTATTCATTTGCCATACATGTGTATGTAAGCATTAATATAAACAAATAAAACATTTAAGTTAACAATGGTAGATACAATATCCAACTTCCAAGGAATAATTACATCATTTCCTATCGTAACATAGAAGCTTATAACATTTTTTCGCTCAAACAAGGGTATGATTTCAGCGGAAGTCCTCATAGAATGAGGTATGTTGTAAAAAATTGAAAAAATCTGCTTTTAACCTCCTAATAAAGAATTTGATGCGGTCAGCAGTTAAAATACAAAAACATTACACATTTTTTGACTACGGAGAAACGAACTCGCTTATTTCAGATATTCTCCGTAGTCTCAAGCAAATTGTCGTGGTTAAGATTGTTCCACAAAACAGAAGAGTTTATTTTGTTCAGAGCTGGAAAACATTCGAAACAGATTTGGATGTATTACTTCAGATTTCATAGATTATTTTGAAAAATAAAATCGATTTCCGAAAAACATTGGTTGCATAATTCGATCAATGCTTGCTGAGAAATGGATGGGTAGAAGTAATATCAAGTTATCGAAATATTTCCATCGCAATACTTGTGCAAAGTTCATACTATAGCAGGGTGATGGTATCACGGAATTTATTAATTTATAGTTAATATTTATTGGAACTGATTCCAAAAAGTTTTCCAGAATCTTATTGAACTTAGAATTCTGAAAGCTCGTGGCATACGAAAGGCAAATAAGGCTGCTACGCACCTGCTTCAGACTAATTTCAATTTTAGTAATTTTTTTCCAAGATTAAAGCTTCTGTAGCTGTTTATGAAAATTAATGCAATCGTTAACAAACAACACATTGTTTAGAGTTCATGCAAATTTTAAAATGAGCATAAATTTCATATTATTTTGCCTACAGGTTTGCTATTTGAAATGAAATAGAATTAAAATGACTGAGATTCACAGCCATAGATGATGATTGTGATAAATAAGTGGGGATGGTGAAACTGAGTTTTTATTACGCATAATTATTATCTTATTTTTGTGTTTCCCTTACAAATTTTTGTAAAATGAAGTGGTTCCTTCTATAGCTCTACGAATAAATTTGCAAACACGTTGAACGGATCTAAATAGGTTAATTTTTAAATTATGAGGTAGGTTAATATAAATTGGCCCACTTGAAACAACTGCGAGCTACACTCTCTTGATTTAACATCGTCAAATAAAAGAGATTGCCAGGAACGCTCTTTTATGAGTCGTATGTAATTGACTTAGCCTGTTTTTTTAAGATATCTTTTAATATTTTTTAAGAACCACATAAACAATTACGATTTGAGTATCCTTAAAAATGTGAACCAGTTGGGAGGGGTTGTACATCTATCACACGTTGCTTTTAATTAAGGAATAATGTTGCTGAAAAAATACTGAATAATACCTATTTTCCTAGGCGTGGTTTTAGTTTTTGTGTGGACAATGGATCGCAGTGCTTTGAATGAAGTGCCTACTCGTCTCAGTAAAGGTGAGTGCATCAAAAACGCCTTCTCCTCATATGAACTGTTCCGATTTATACTTTTTTACAAGTTAATATATTCTGCATTCTGAAGTGTTTTCCATTAAAAGAGGGAAAGAGTTGTGAGGAGATAATTCAGGAGAATGAAAATCAATAAAAATTAGTTATTGGTCGGTATTATTAATAAGTATTGTGGCCGGGTGTGGCTCAATGGTTAAGATTCAACCCTGCATACCACTTATCATTATTTGAACGGCGGTTACTTTAATGCATCTACCGGACACTTCGAGTTTTCGAGAAATCGACAAATCGAAAATATAAACATATATTGCATTTGCACCATGGGAGAACTTTCTTAAAAATTAACTATATCTGTTTATGTTTTCACATGGCGCTCATAAATTCGATTGTATTTAGTGCATATGTTTTTAATTTGGGGAAAAAGTGGTGTCGGCATATGTTTTCATACATAGATCCATCAAAATGGATATACGTGCTTGGAATTATTACTTATCAAAGTGGATAAGCAAATGCAAATAATATATTACACTTTTCGCCTTTCAGCAGACAAAGTGGTGTAGGGCAACACAAAATTGGTCATGGCCCACTATAAAACACGGCTATCCAAACCTGGAGCCTGTTCAACTTCCTGTTCAGCAATTTATTTATTTATTTATTTTTGTTTTCTTTTTTTTTTTGTAAGCGCACGATCACCTAACACCAATAATGAGGAAGATCTTAGCATTTGGATTAAGGCTCAAAACGTTCAACTAGTACGAACATGATGACCCAAAAACCATTGAAAACATTTGAAAAACGATTTGATTTTACTTTGAATAGAAAACATAGATCACTTTAAAGTGGGCTTAAAGGCAACTATTTCGTGTCTTCTATATAAAACAAATAGAAATCGAATAGACTTTCCACATATGTTTTGGTTCCAAACTCACGTAAGCTTCTTTTAAGTCAAGCACAATTCATATTAAAATTGGGAGATATTTATTCCCTTCAAAGAATTCAGGAAAACATTCTTAATCTGCCGGACTTCAGAAGAAAAATATACAAAAAATATAAAGATATGTATTCTGTGAAGTTATTTCAGTATAATGCCTGAGAAAAAAGAAATAGTGTCACTTCCTTGTAAGATAAAAAATGTAATATCTAAGGTAAAGATTCAGGATATGATGAATTGCGCCGACCAGTGAATAATTAAAATCATTAATATTACTAACAATACTTACAAAATTAAGTTGCGGCAAATTTCCAGGACAAAGCGCGTACAAACAAAATATTTACAACACCTAACAATGAGATTAAAGTCTAATTTGGCTAAACATTGGAGAGATCCCTGACCACAGGCAACACACTTTTGTAGGTCAGTAAAGACTTGGTTTGCCAAAGAAACTGACTTTTTCTTAAAGCTTGCATATGCTCTGCTCCAAAACTGAAATAACAAAACAGACCTGAAAAGAAAATTCAGCAAGCATTTCGAAAGTAACTTGGGCTGTTTAACCAATTTAACCAATGGGAACGTCTGGCAGGTGAACTTGATCATAAATATTTTCGTCCTATGTCCTTCTGCAGAAATTTGACAGATTCGTTTCGTACTTAATATTTATTCAGTTTTAGTCAAAGTAAAGACTTCGCGGTAAAGACTTCTAGATAACGTTGTTGAAAGTATTTAAAAAAATGTTGTTTTTACTGTAGATGGGTGGTAGAAAAAGCATATTGACAATTATCTTGGGCTGTATGGGGCATTATATACATTTTGAGACTAATCGAGCTAAAGAATTATAGCGAAAAATCCCAAATAACAACTTGAGAAAATTTCGACTTTTGGTTAAATTTCATTAGGACCGCTATAGATTTCATCAGTTTAACTTGTTCATCAGGCGTATTAAAAAATTTTTAAACTAATTTAGCCTTAAGATATCTACGGTGCAACCCATCTCATTAAATGCTTTACACTTTTTTAGCGTGAGCCTTTTTGGATTTATTTCAAATATAAGTAAATACACATATATGTAGGTTGCATTCTGTACTGTGGGTGAAATTTTAATTAATTTTTGAGGCAAAAGTTTGTCAATTTTGTTGTGATGTTGTTAGAAATATTGTGATTAAACAAAGAAATTATTTTGTGAAAAAATATTTCGATTTACTTTTTTTAGCTATTTAATTTACTTAATTAATTTGTGTACCTACCGCCAGATCCCGTTTGTAGTAACTAGAGACATTCATTCAAAGCCTCATAAAAAATGTATACTTCGAATGGTCGTTACGGTACCTCGCAGGAATTCAGCCCATTGCAAGCATAAGTAATCTTATAACTTAAAATATCATGCAGCATGATCGAGGTACGTTCATTCCACATATGGGCAAATGGTTTTCTAATCTTGCTATGACTAGAGGTATTCCTTTGCAACATTCCATCATATCAACTTATGTTTTGTATATATAAATATATTATAAAGGAATGAAGCGATATGTGATGGTAGCTCGTAGATAGGGAATATTACCAACTTATCTCGTATAATTTGTAAAGGACCTTCTCAATTGTTGTTTGTGGTTATTATCGTCTTCAATAGATCCATTATCTGATGGTAAATCGTCATTGTCCACGAATCTATTGTGTTTTTTTTTTTTTTTTTTTGAAGTTGTTCTTTCGATTTTCCTAAACTTTATTCGGTATTTAAAAGCAATATACGGTGAAAATTTTTAGATGCCGGAGGAAGCGTCCCCAGGTCATACAATAGTACCAATATATTTTAGGAATATGTTATTGGGAAATAATGAAAATTTACTGCATTGTACATTTCAACCCGAAAACAAGCCACGTCCTTGTAATAAGCATTAAAGCAGCTTATGGCTATTACAAATCTTGGAGAGTCCGAAGTTTTTTTTTTTTTTTTTTTTTTTGAAAAAACGACATTTTAAGAACTTGGACTGCTATAGTACACATTCTAATGGATTTTTTAAATAAATTTATGTGTATCTATAGCCATTTTAGTTATTTCTGGCAAATAAAAATTGTCCTATTTTTCATTATCACATTCCTACGATACAAAATTTACGCATTTTCAAAGTGACTGTTGTGTTTCCCAAACAGCGCCAGTTTTGAAAAAAGTTTCTGTCGTCAAACTTTGTCTCTGAAATTGATTCTGGAAACCTAATTTCAGTGATCGAGGAGTCGTTGAACTTTTTTGCAAGTTACCGTTACAAATTAACGGAGAATCAACAAACGCTTAGTCGACAAATCGTACAGATATGGCATTCTAAAACCCAAATATTTGAAAGGTTTTAACCATTTTGGGGTTCCAACGCAGAAAAACGCGTAGAATAGGGTCGAAAATGTTCGAAGAATTAATAATATCAGAATTGTTTGAATATTAAATAAAAGTTCAAATATATTTTGAATGAGCACCTCGCTTGCTGCACCAAAGTAGTCACTTGGCCAAACTTTACATATATCTGGAACAGAGCATATCTTTCACATGATGACTTAAAATTTAGTAATGTCTTTAATTGCACCAAATTGCGATGATTTGGATATGAGCATCTTTTGAACCAAGTATGGCTCTGGTACACAAAAACAAGAAATGGATGTGAACGAAATCCACATGCGTAAAACCTGTCCATATATGTTAAAAGCCAAAGTGAAATTAATTAAGTTGGGGCGCATGTGAAATGTCTATGTATATTCACATTTTATTCATAGCCCTTCTTCAAGTTCACAAGAACTTATACGATATGAACAATGAAATTATTTAAAGAACCGTTCGTAAAGAGTATTACTAGAATAATAAATGGCTGAAATGCAGGAATGGCTGAAAGGCGATTATTTTAAACAGTGTAGGGGAAGGCAAACTGTGTGCTAGCGAAATCAAAGTTAAGATGTTTGCATATTTCTCAGGTATTCACATTGTATAAATAAAACCTCTTGTTAGTGTGGGTGAAAGCGAATGTAATTGTACAAACATTTGGAAAAAAACGAAACAAGTTTTCATTTTAACGAGTATTTATTATTCGAGGATTTAAATTACCTGCGAGAGATGTACTTAATTATCTTTTTTAAATTATTTTGTATACAGCTTATGGTAGTATACAAAAGTAACTATTCTTGCATGTTTTTTAAAGACAGTTACGGTGCTGGGTCAGACATTCTTCCTACCTCCCCTTCGCGGAGTTCAATCTAATGACTTGCAATTGCACTCCAAGATCTATCATATAACATACGTTATCAACGTATTTGCGTTAATAAGGAAACGTCTTCGACTCAATTTTCAAAAATCTTAGTATTAACCACATTTTGGGATAGTGATTGGACACAAATATGTATGTGTCTAAATAAAGACAACTATAATAAGGAAAAAACTCGATCCCACTCTCCATATACATATAATACAGGATGGGCCATAAGGGTGTTGGCGGTTTAAATATTCAATTAAAAAAAAACTACGAAACATAAAAAAAATATATTTGTATTTTTAAAAAGTAGAAGCATGGGAATTTTTAAGACTTAAAAATAATGTTGTCCAAATGGCTTCCCTCGGCTGCTTGCCACTCTTGGAACCGAAGTCGCAAATTTTGGAAAACTCGTTGAAAAGTTGTTCTCGGTATTTTGTTACTTTCCTGAATAATGTTCCTCTTCAACTGCTCTAAATTGGTCGGATTATTCTCGTAGACTACCGATTTGAGGTAGCCCCGTAGAAAATAATCGCATGGAGAGAGATCGGGGCTACGTAGGGGCCATTCAATATCCCCCCTTTTCGAAATGAGTTTTCCAGGAAAAACATTTTTCAGCAGCTCTATGGATACCCTAGCCGTATGACATGTGGCCCCATCCTGTTGAAACCACATCCTCGAGGTATTGCTTTGAAGTTCTTGCAAAGCTGGTACCAAAAAGTATGCTAGCATGTTGCAATAATTGTTCGCTCTAACCGTCATCGCATGCCCTCTTTCGTCCTCAAAAAAGTATGGTCCAATAATACCGGTTGACGTTATCTCAGCCCACACAACAAGCTTAGGGCTGTGAAGTGGACGTTCATGCAAGCGTCGGGGATTAGTCTCGGACCAGAACCGACAATTTTGCTTGTTCACATGGCCATTAAGGTGAAAATTGGCCTCATCACTAAAAATCACGTTGTTGAAATTGTTGAACCGCTCTAGCATTAAATTGACAAAGTTAAGTCGGTTATTGGCATCATCGGGTTTTAATTCTTGGACTATCTGAATCTTATAAGCCTTCGAATGCAAATCACGTTTCAAAATTCGTCGTAAAGTTGTTCTTTTGACATCCAAAGACTGACTTCTCTTACGTGTTGACTGTTGAGGATTTCGCTGAACTGAAACACGAACACGCTCCACAATGTCGGCTGATCTTGCAGAAACTGGGCGACCACGAACCATAATTGGTACTGTTGAGCCGGTTGTTTCAAACATTCTGATCCAATTTCGTATCACATTGGCTCTTGGAACTTCACTTAAATCGTGTAAACCGTGTTCATGCCGATACAAACGTCGTGCAGTAATCACTGATTTATTGTTTTCGTAATACGCTCGCACACAAAATGCACGCTGCACTCCCGTGTACGGCTCCATGGCGACTAAATTTTCCAGGAAGCGGCGCAGCGAACAACATATCCCCCCACCATACCGCGCAGCGCGTTACCGAGAAATTGAAGAATTAAATCGCCAACACTCATATGGCCCACCCTGTATAATATTATAATTCAGTATAATACTAAAGTCAACGTAGCTCGCATCACGTACAGCAACGTTCAATAGAGTTGTTAAAGGGAAAAAACTGCGATCAACGAGTTAAGAGACCTGGTTACGGTAAAGGTCTCTCAGTAAGTTACCAATAATTTTATCGCAATGAATAACACGAACATGTGCCAATACTGAATATTGGACAATACTAATTATGGACGGAAATGTTCGAAACACATAGTTTTCGCATTATTTCAGGGTAATGGTGCGGAAGGTTGTATAGAGGCTGTCAGGGTTTGTCAGGGTCAGGAAAGTTTGAACAGTGCCACTTGCAGAAGGAATTTCGCAAAAAGATGTGTTTCAATTTAAAATGAAATTGAGCAGTATCGCCGCTGGTAGGTTTCAGGACTTTAGTGTCTCGAAAATAATGTATACGAGTATGTGAACAAAGGCTTGTGGTGGGAAATACAACGGACAGGCATAAACTATCTATTGTTATGAAGATAAAACAGTTTCTGGACGATATTTTTGCCTTTGGAATTTTCTGAACCTCAGAGAGCGTAATTTTAGAATATGTTTCGATGCACAGAGAAGGTCATGTTCAGAGTGGCCACTCTTGGTGTCACTCATTTCTGGCAGATTCCGCTAAGGGACACTATTAAGTATGCAGAAAAGTTTGGAGAAAATAATGTCCTCTGAAACATTGGCGAAGAAATTAAAGTTACTTCAGAGGCGTGGTCTATAGCGTCCCTTTAGCAACATTCTTACGGATATTTATGCTAAACAGGAATGCAATTTCCGTTATAGAAGCTTGAAGTAGAGACGAATCTGTGGTCACGGTGTTTGCCTATTCAACATTTTGAAATTATTTGTAATAAGTCACAATTTATCGTTGTCCGGTAGTACCATTCTTCTATTCTATTAATAACACTTTTGTTCGCAAGTGACTTCCAGAAGTCAGTAAGTGCAAAGGAACATTAACATAACATCCTAGCAATCAAATCAAATCAAATTTCTTTGTCTACTGGGCAATACGAAATAAGGTAATGAATTGGCCGTTCTCTTTCCAAACCATCAAAAATAATGATAATAATAATTATCTCGCGCTTAACCTTCCACCTTTCGCATCATACACTGTATTTTCAGGAAACTTCTATTTTATTTCTTAATATGTGACATGTTTTATAATCACTGGGAAGCCTCGGTATTGCATGAGATAAAGTTTACAGAAATAAAAGCTGATTTTTTTTTGGAATTCATTTCCTCTTTAAACACATCAATCCCTGGGACATATAGCTTAAAGCCTGACAAACATTTGGGTTTTACCATTGCGTTACATAATTTTGATGTGCCTAGTTATAACAAAATTCTTCGTAACAATCATTGAATGCCAGACAACCTCTGCTAAATTCTTACCTGTGGATACTAACGTTTGTTCACCTGCCAGCAAGAACAGGAACTGCTCCAAATTGGTCAATAGATTGCCATTTCTAATCAGAGCTTTCAGTGCGATCAAAATTCAAAAAAATGCAGTTTATGCAAGTGCAGACATTTTAATCTCACGTAACACAAATGCAGTCGGCTTCCACTAGTTGACGTTAGAAATATAAGATTTCGTATTCAAAAAACTACTCAGACAGTTATATGTTTGTTTGACTCAGTATTGTTTGAGCGGGTGTCAAAAATGTATACCAGAAAGGAGAAAATACGCCGTATCTCCCAGGTTCTCTTCTATGTAGGTGAAAACTCAATCCAGGCATCTGAAAATGTGAATGGTGTTTACAGTTCTGATACTGTAAAACCCAGTCATGTTCACTTTTGGAAGGCTAATTGTTGAAAATGTCAAAAGAATAATGAAAGTCGTGTGCTTACAGTTTTGATTAATAAATCCTAACCTATACTGCTTCAGCTTTGGCAAATACAAGCGGAACTGTGCTACATCAGGGCAACGGTAGGCCACGCACGTCGATAGTGTATCTCCAGGAGATTCGAGGCTTGATTGGGAGGTTGTTACACATCCAGCTTATAGTCCTCTCACACTCAATAAAAGTAGAAGCTCTTCAAACCGATAATTGAGTTGAATTATGAAGAGCGCACATAGTTTGAAGTCTATTTTGGCAATTGAATTGAGTGATTCATTTTATAGAAACAGACAATAAATTCAATAATTTAGGCTTAATCAATCGATGAAAATCGATTGCATTCCAAAACATTGCAAATAATTTTGTTTTTCTAGAATAGTTTATGTATATTACATTATAGGACAACATTTTGCTTTACCAACATGTCTACAGAACAGGAAATTTTACCACAAATGACGCACTGTGCAAGAATACAAGAATAAGGTACCATATGCAAATGATCTGAAATGATTTTCATTCATAATCATATAATCGTATATACAGGGTGGCGCGAATCGTGCTACAGAAAACTGTCAAGGAGGACCGTTGTTTAAAGATGTTGAAGGAGTTTTTTTTTACCCATAACTGAGCCAAAGATGGAGCAACTGCACAAATAGCCAGACTTATTATGGCGGAGCTCCAGCAAAAATTTGAAAACAAATTAGTATGTTAAGAAAGAGGTGTACAAAACGAAACTAAGAAATTTGACTGAATTGAAGCAGTCCATAAAAATAATAATTGAGGCGATCCCGCAGTAAATAATTTACTGATTAGGTGTTGCACATGCGTGATTGTGCTTGGATATCATTTACGTCCTGTCATCTTCAAAATCAATTAGTTATATAATATAAAATAAAATGTAATTTTCTATACAATAAAAGAAATAAATAAATAAAATGCTTTAAATAAAAAAAAATTATTTGAATTTCTTATTGTACCACAATATGTGCGCCACACTGTATAACGAGTTATCTATTTTTCAGTTTCAAATTTAAGTTAAATAAAATGCACATATATTTATGATTTCGATGAAACTCTTACTTCATTGTAATGCCTGGACTGCACTAGTTGATACTTTTGAGGTAGTTTTCGACCACATTTTTGCGCATTTCGGGCGGTATCTTGGCTAAGACTGAACAAATGTTGATTTCCAAATGCCCCAACATTTGGAGGTTATCCTCGTAAATACAGCCTTTGACGTAGAACCACAACGAAAAAGTGTAAAGGCGTTAAATCGCATGATCATGGTGTCCACCTGACGTCTACAAAACTTGAAATTTGAATTTCTCGAAACTCCTCATGCAATAAAACCGAAATCGGTCATGTTGTGTAGCTAGTGGCACCATCTTGTTGATACCACATAGCATCAAGTTCATAATCTTCAATTGCAGGCAAAAAAAAAAAATAAATAAATAATCGGTTTTCATAATACGGCCATAACGCTCTCAATTAATGGTGACGGTTCCCCTAGCGCCATTTTCGAAAAAATACGACCCAATGGCACCTCCAGACCATAATGTGCACCAGACAGTCAATTTTTCCGGATACAATCGCCGTGGAATCTACAAATTCGGAGTATCCGCCACACCTTCAATAACAGAAGCAATATTGCGATGATGCACTGGCCTGACCACATCTGTAACGCTTCCAGACTCTTCAAGTTTCTTTATAATCTTGTCAATTCCTTGAATAGTAAGTCGATTATGACGACCATAATCACCTCGTAATGTACGAAAAGTGCCCACGTTTGAATCACCACTTTTGTAGTAGGTTTGAACTATTTTGTTAAAACATCCATATTCGTAAATGGTAAGCCTTTGACTAAATTAATAATAATAATAATGACTAAATAATAATGGCAGGTGTTTAACAGCTGAAACCATTGAATTAATAAGCCTTTATTAAATATTTATATCGAAATTAGTAATGAACCAAAAACACAATAATTGGTGTGTCTTATTTCAAATACTCAGTACCTGTAGGAAAGGAAGCTCACCATCAAGAAACGAGCAACTTCACATAATGAGTGACAAACTGGAAATTAAGAAGCTTTGAACAAGCAGCAGTGATAGTTGAGTAAGCCAGCTTATTTATATTTCATTGCCGCCTCCGAAACAAAGAAAGTGGTGTCGAATCGTGTTGCGGGTTTGCTAAAAGCTGCGGAAACGATAGGTGCGAAATGTTTGTGATTTTGTTAAGTATAATAAAATATGTTCTATTGCCTCCTTTTCACAACATCATACAGACATCATTTGATAGGGGAAACAGCAGAGACATTTCATTCAGGTTGACCAGCACCAGCACAATACGAAGTATTGGAGTAAAAGTGTACGGCGTGTCAGAAGCGAAGTAACGATTCGTTTAGTTTCTATAAAATATTGCTCAGAATAAATTCGAAACACCGCGGCATTTGTAATGAAGTTCAATTTTATTTTCTGACCTAATTTTTCAAACGTTTAATATATGCCAAATTATAATGGAATTACTCAAATTGAATAAACCGAACACTACAGGGGAAAAATAAGGTAAATTATATGGAGAAATTAGATTTTTCAAAACCGTCCAAGCCTTTCTAAGCAAAGCAGTAATAAAATATATAGGCTACTGCAGTCTATCGGTTAGAAATTGTAGTGAGAATGTTTATTATCAATAAATCGGTCACTTTGTATGGAAGGTACCAGAAGGTCATACCAATGTTGTCCATTTTTTCCCAAACCTAAATTTACCAAATGCTTGATATGTGCGAAAATTGAAAATAATTCATTAGGAAGGTAACAGAAGGAGATTAGCTGAATTTTTAAAAAATTAACGAAAATTTAAAATAATACAGTGAACGCCAATGAATGAATTTTGAATTGAATTAAATTTTGTTATTTTGTTTTGTATCGCTACATTGACACAACCTATGTCAAAGGTTTAAACTAATATTTTTGGAAGTACGTACGATATACTACCACACTGCTAAATCTCCTCGAGGAATAGTGGTTTGCGAGAAATGCTCTTGAAACGAATTGAATGGAACGTATAATCATTTATTTAAATATCTTAAGATGAATACCGTTCAGAGCTTTTTCGAAACTGGAGCTATTTAACCTACTCTTTGAAATATATGCACGGCCATAACTTATATTCGCTATACCAGATTCATCTAAAATTTGGCTCTTAATCTTCTAAAGGGTGATTTTTTAATCGTAGTTTTTTTTTTAATTGAATAAAACACAAACTACCGTCACATATTAAATTTTTTTTATTGGAATCGATAAATTGGTCCTTGCCATTTAATTTTTAAAGATACTTTCATGTAAATTCCGCGGCTCCGTCTCAAAATATCCATTCGGAAGGTCCAATTTTTCGTCACTTTTTCGAGCATTTCGGCTTATATTAAACGAAAAACGCGTGTTACGTTATTCTGTAAGGCTTCAATAGTGTTCGGCTTGTCCACATAAATTAACTTCTTGATATAACCCCTCAAGAAATAATCAAGGGGCGTTAAATCTCAAGATATTGGGGGCCAACTCACAGGGTAAAATCGAGAGATAAGCTGCTCACCAAATTCATCCCTCAATATATCGATTGTTTCACGAGCAGTGGAGCATGTTGCACCGTCCTGATGAGACCACATGTCAACCAAGTTGAACTCAGCCAATTGGGGCAAAAAAAAAATCGCGTATCATGGCTCGATATCGTTCACCGTTGACGGTAACGCTTCTTCTACAGTCATCTTTGAAGAAAAATGGACTGATGATGCCACCAGCCCATAAACCACACCAGACTGTCGTTTTTCGGGATGCATTGGTAATTCATGTAAACTGTTCATAACTCAATTTGCGACAGTTTTACTGGTGTACATATCCGTTCAACAAGAAATGAGCTTCATCGCTGAACACTATTTTTCGATAAAACAGCGGATTTTCATTGAGCTTTTGTAAGGCCCATTTACCAAAAATTAGACGTTGTGGTAGGTCACTCGACAATCCGTGATGAAATGGCAGAGTATATTGCACAATTTTAACTTTGACAGATGACGTCTGGACGCCAGTGCTGCCAACCTGAAAAATTTAAATCTAAAAAAATCACCCTATATAAGTAAATACTCTACCCTGAAATGCACTGGTTTAGCAAAGGCTCAGATATTTGTCTTAATGTACAGATTACAAAAGCAATCTACCAAGTTTTGGCACAGCCATAAAATGAGAATACCTGAATTTCTGCGCTAGATAATATGACTGTGAACAAAAACCAAACGAGGACCGTAACGATTATGAATAATATACAAATCGTTTTTAATGGTTATTTGTTGATTACAATTTATAATTTTATATTATTTTTATAATTGGTAATTTTATATAATTTTTATATAATTTTTTATAATTTAATATTCAATTAAAAAAATTAATTATGCTAATTATTTTTGGGCTTTGTATTAATAATAATTTTGCTAAATGCCTAATCTATGCATTCAGTAAAGTTGCATTCAGTAAAGTTGAATGAAAGGTAAGAGTTTTGGATTATATTAGGTGCGCAACTAAGTTCTCGCTGTTTTTTTTTTTATAAAAATGCTAATTTGGCTTATATTTGAATTGGATCGACAATTTGTATGGATTGCCACGGCATGTTCAGCTAATCGAATTTTACAGATTTCATCGAGAATTGTAGACCAACGAAAGAAAAATGCAAGTCGTTGCAGTCTACAAAAAAGGAGCTGCAGGAAAATGATTGGTTTCCAGGAAAACCGCCAGCCTGGCAAGACTGTCGGCTGTTGAACACCTGCCACGTATGAATATGAATCGTTTAACAACAGAAGAACGCTTAAAAATAGATAAAATTTACCATAAAACTGGTGATTCAAAAGTTGGCACTTTTTGGAATTGACAAGATAATAAAGAATTTTGAGGAGACTGAAAGTGTTAGAGATGTGGTCAGGCCTGCGCATCATCGCAAAGTATGCACTGCCGAAAATATGGCGTCTGTTAGTGAAAGAGTGGCGGATAGTCTGAGTTTCATTCCAGAGCGTTAGGGCCATATGATAACTAACTTGTTTGGCATGCTATTAAATATTATGAATATTTGGTTTCAACCTGACCGTACCACGAATCATAGCACACGACCGTTGTTAGCTTTATTACATGAGAAGTGTCCAGAAAGCGTAATTTCTTGTTCCAGCAACGTCAATTGGCCACCAAGATCATCCCCAAACGTTGGATCATTCGAAAACTAATATATTTCAGGTTATCCCCGAGTGGATCAAAAGGATATACTGCTGCAACTAATCCAGAGTCGGTCATTTAAATTACATTGTATTCCGTACATAATATCAAGGTACAGGTATTATAATGAAATTGGAGTCCATCCAAATAATACCTTTGTTTGTATTTTATTTAACTTTACTTTTGAAACCGAAAAATGGATAATCCGTTACCACAAGTGCCAGTTTATATCGGTGTTTTGCAATCCCACGCAATGATCTGGCAAAATATTGGTCTACGACAAGTTTTAAGAAGTTTCGTAGAGACTTAGGGCAATT
>JAHXMU010000395.1:4265124-4332329 GCA_019455685.1 Philornis downsi
CAGACGGCAGAAATGAACTGATGATCGGCGAAACTTGTTTCCATGCACAGTCGTAAAGGAACTTAGAAAGCTATGAATGTAATTCGAAACAGCTTTGCTATTTATAGAAATTATCTAGAAATATGTATCTTTCCTTTTCACACAAATTTTGGATATATAGCTTCTGTTTTTTTTTTTATTTTTGCACGATATTACGATACTATTTTTTGTAAAATATTATATTACTCATAAGGCTTCTTTCAGGTGTACTTTGTAGGTAAAGTATACTTTGGCGTTGGAGTACTATATTTTATCATTGTTTTTAAGATCAACAACTCTTTCATTTTCTGGTAACAGGTTTATTTTTTTCTAATAGCCAATTTAAACGCAATTTCGTGCAAGAAAGGTCTTAGAGACTTTTTGGGAAAAGTATTTTTTTTTTGTTTCTAGATAATATCGCCGTTTTTTGAGTTTTATTCTTTCAAATTTGAAAAGAACAACCTAAGTGCTGTGTGTTTGCAAAACTGCTACTACTGTGAAAGTGAACGACCGCATAACCCTCTTTTTATTTAATTGAAAATAAACGTACTTTCCACACGACACAAGAAATATAATTATCGAGCGCATAGCTTGTGCATAGCTAAAACTCAATACAAAAAATAATTGAATAATGTTTTGATTAATTTGAAGCTTTTCCTGCAGAATGAAAAATTACCGTCTAATAATTTGTATATAATATGATTCCAAAAAGTCTTCTGAATTGTTAATCTGATGCGTTTATTCATTCACTCATTGAGAAGCATTTGTCAAATCTATAATGTTTGTCACTCTTTTCTCCCGAGGGCACAGCAGTGCAGCGCTATGCATAATCTACTGCTTAAAATGGATACTTTTTACAACCATCCACGCACACGCAAATATATGTTGTATCATGCGTACAAGACAACTTTGTTCCAAGACGACTGATTTTGATTTTTGTTTTTTAATTCCTTCCATTTTAATGTAGTTTAGACACATTCAAGCAAAATTATAATTGGGCCATTTCGCGGCGAAATCAAATCTGTTCCCATTCGCAAAAGAAACATTTAAAGATTGTGGGCAAAAATGTTGACCAGTTAAATTTCTTCGAAGCACGTTCAATGAATAACATTTAAATTCTTTCATTCTATTCCATCACTTTCATCTGTTTCAAATTCCCTCTTTTTGGGTTAGAATGCTCCGGGCTCAGAACCGATACGACGTATACATCGATTCGCTTTAACTGAATTTGGCGTCCATTCATCTCTTTTGACGTTATAATGTTTGCAAAAGGACACAGTAGTGACCAACGAGCTGCCAAATGAGCTTTTTGTGTAAAGATATTCTTTTGCAATGCTCTCCAGCGTACCCGTATGTAAACTTTGCATGAGCACATATTGGTATGTCAAATAGCACCAATGCAGAATACATTAAGCTCCACTTTGACTGTTTCGTAGGCGTGTAATTGTGACAATTTCATTTTACTCGCTGGTGCACAATGATTATGCTAACTTTACCTCATTTACGTATAAAATGGTATCAGTTGCACAAAAACCTAATCAGTGGATGCCAACAATTGGGCGTGTATGAAGTTATTTCCCTAAGTGACCTCATTTATAGAAACCTAACCCAATGTGTAGTGGCCAAAAAATATATTTGCTGACTGGCTATTGCTGTGAACTGCCGTCATTATATTGTTGCAGGTGAGGCACGCACAATGTTAAGTAGAGTGAAATATGAACACACAAAAAAAACAAGGAAAGTTAAAAGTAGCGGAGCTGCTGTGCAGTGTTGCTAGTGCAGTACATATAATGATTTTACAAATTTTGTTTGACCGCCTCATTCTTTTCCAAAATTAGCTTCATTATAGTGTATTTATTTGAAATTTTCCAATCTATTGCGTTCTTTTTTATCAGACGTACAGCACAACTTCTAGAAAAGTGCATCCTATTTATACACCACAATGCAACGAATATAAATTAATTCGTATTCATTTGCAATCACGTCCACTCACCAATTTCAACAAATTTAATAAATTTAATAAAAATTTATTTCAATTGGTATCAAATAACTATTATAGAAACCCAAAAAATTCCTAACAATTCTAATTGAAATTTACTGGTTTTCAAAAGCCGTAATGCTAGAAAATGGAAACCAACGTTTCAAAAGTTTACAAAGTTGTGGAATTTACACACTTCTTCTACTTGAAACGTACTTCTTTTATAAACCATACTATATATATCTCAAAATTGGCCATACTTTCTCAAATAGCACATCATATAAAAATACTACTTTACCTTTTAATTTAGTGTTAATATTAATTTTTTGAAATTGCTCAATTTTTTCAGACATTTAACATAAGATTTTTGCTTTGGAATACTATTTTAGGGTAATTTTCAAAAATTTGATGTCTGTTGTTTCATAAATCTTTAACTTTTAATATATAAAGATTTTCGCTACATGTAAAACAAGGGCTCTAATTAATTATGATTATGCCAAAAGGATACCCGCAATTAGTCAACAACACAGAATTCCCATTATTTGCTCAACTTTGTTGTAACACTTTCAAGATAGGATCCTTTCCAAATAATAATACACTTATGCTAACTAATAACACAATCATCTAAACATTTTTCAAACACATTTTCACGAATATATCCTAATTCTCTTCTTTTTTAAATCTTCCGCCGACTGAAAATTGGTGCGTCGGAGTGACAATTTGAGTTTTCGGAGAGAGAAAAGTTCAGCTGGAGCCATATCAATAAAATTTGTTCAATTATTGGTCACAAATTCATTTACAATACCTTTGTGAAATGGTGCGTTATCCTGACGTCAAATTCATGACTTTCTTTCAACAAATCTGACTTTTTTCGAAGAATTTGCTCTATCAAATGCCGTGCGTACAGACATGTCACAGATATGATCTAAAGACATTTCTTTGAGAAGTAAAAGGTGTTATCGGTATTAAGCGAAGCAAATTACTATTATTGGTGACAAGTGGAAAATCAAATGTAAAAATTTACCAAATATTACATAAATCCAGTTTACTTAGCCAAAATTAAAGACATAAAATTTATTTATACCGGATGTATTTCAAGAGTTACGATATTACAATATTTCTGGGGTTTAAGTTTATTTGTAAGAGATGTACATGAAAAGATGTGACGTTAAAAATCAAATTTTTTAAGGTTCTACAATAAGCATTTATGCAATATGGTGGTTGTAGAATAACATACGAGTACTTAATTTTAGTTCAACAAACTAGAATTGAATATGAGAATCAGTTCGATGGTAACTCCCAGTGAGTTCGTTCGATAGATTATGAACAGCAGACAACCAAATTTAATATTGAAATAACTAAAATGTACTCAACGTTAGCTGTCATATACTATAAGGAATAAAGCAGGTATAGATGAACTAAAACTGAACCAAGTTTATGTACTTAATATGTTTGACGTGAATTTACGATCCTATATTTTATTATACATTAACCGAATTTAAGTAAATTGGTACAGTGCTTATAATGTTATATTTCCTTAATATTAGTACACCTCAATTCAAAAGTAATACAATTGCATTTTTTAATTGAAATTGTCGAGTTAACTTCAGCTTGCTTTAAAATATCCATGTGTCACACTTGAAATCATCCAGTATTCTTTTATCCCATCTTCATTTCATTTGGAACAAAATTGAGGAAGCTTTGAGCTCAGATTTAGGCAAAATTCCTATTTTTTAGTTCAATACACAGCAAAATTCATTAAAGAAATTCCAAGAAGCTTAAACTGAATTTGGAAATAAGATGTACTGACATCCATAATGTATTTCATTTACGTGTATAATTTATCACATTTTATTGTTTTTAATAGAAATCAAGTAAAATGGTTATCATCTAAAGCACCCCATGTCAATCTTCGTTTTTCCTCAGCAATAGTATGAGTGTTTTTTTAATAAAGGATGGACAGATGATGCCAAGTTTTATGAAGTCTCATAAATGTTTACGTCAATTATCTTGTCCATCAGCCATCCTGTCCATCTAGCCAAACAGACGGGCATCTCTAAATTGATTTAAAGGGTCACGAGACACATTCGACCAAGATACTTGGTACTTTAAACGTTTTTCTCTTGGTGATTAAATTTTGCCCGTACCAAATGACATATACCTTCATTCCCCTGGGTGAGGGTATACAAATCAGAACTGAAATTTCAGTCAGGTGCACTCACTAATTTGTATGCCTTGAACAACGGTCTTAAATCAATAAAGTCAATAAAATAAGCAAAATTATAACGTGCTATTAATGTACTTATCAATTTGCATGTGCGGTATCCTAAAGGTGATGGTCATGCAGTCCATTCTCATTCACAAAAATAAATCTACTAAGCGCTTGTTGGGTGATCAATTTTACACAACTTAGTATAATTAGAGGCAAATTCTTATTTGGTATTCTGGTGTTATGTGTGCAAAATTGGATAAATTTATATGGAAGGTATCTGAAACCGTCATATCATAACACAATTGAAGTACCATCCTACGGATTAGGTATCATAGTTTATATTAATTTCACCAACCGCATAAAGCGGACTAGATTAGACTCAAATTAATTCATTTTCTTGATAGATTTGGGGGTTAAGAATATGAGAGAATATGAAGGGCATTGGGTGGTTGCTTTCCGTAACCATTATCATGCTTTAAAGAAATAAAAATGTTAGACAAAACGTTAGATTACTGCATCCTGCTAATTAAAAACTTTTAGGGAAGGGTTGAATTTCGAAGTATTGACCAATTCATATGGGAGGTATCACAAAGATGTGGCAAAGCATTTTCCATTCGTAAACCCTACTTTGCTAGATACTTAATAAAATTTGAGTGTGTTTAGTCTAACTAAGTAAAATATTTGAATATAGGAATGTATGGGTCACATTGGTCCCGAAGGTACTGGATAGAGATAGATTTGACCTCTTCGATTATATGAGAGGTACCAAACATTGCAAGGTAATTTAATAAACAAATATTCTGGTTATTTACTGCCGACAAATTCGGAATTCCAAGAAAAAAACTGAACTTCGCAAAATCGGTCTGTTTTTGTACCAGAAGGGAGGTACCAGAAAGGTAAACGATATAGCCCAGCCACAATCTCCAGCTACGATCTGGCAAAATATTAAGCTGCGCCATGTTTAAGACAGTTTCGCGAGGATTTACTATAGTTGTCGCATCTACCAGCTAGCCAGACTTAAAAATCATGAAACGCATTTGATCAAAAGACACTTAAAGACACTTTCTGGGTATTAAAATAGCAATCCATTTTTTACCCAATCATACCCATTTTTTGAAAATTAAATGTGTAGAAGTGAATTTTGTGTGCGTGATAACGAAAGGCCCATTTTTTAATAACATCAAACTATTTAAGAAAATACTGCCACTGATGAATTTTCATTAGGATCGGTAAATGGTTACTCGAGTTTTCGTGTCCGCCAGTGAGTTAAGGAAGCCGAACTAAAAATTATCTGTTTTCACTAGAAAAAAAAATGCTAAAACAATATGTAATATAGTCTTATCATATTGGCATGTCTGGCGCATCTACTTATCCTATGACGAGTCGGTGTAACGTCCGCCATGGATCGCAGGTGACACAAGAAGGTACACCCAGTCCAGTAGGAATACACATGCTCGGACAAGGAACTAATGCAACTTTAGAATAGAATTTTAGAATCTGTATCCCCAACAGAAAACTATTTCTCACAGAGTAGTACTTAATATTCTATCTATAGTGCTGTTGAGTGACAGTGGCCTCCACATGACTGAGGTCAGTCAGAGCTGAACACTAAAAGTACTGCAGGCAATTTTCAACGTCAACCAAACGGATTTTTATTTCCCATTTTTCATTTTCAGGACCAAATTCATCAAGCGTGTGATGTGTGACAATTTTTTCTGTAATTAAAACAATTTGCTGAAGAAAAACGGAAGCTTTTCAACATGTGTGAGATAAGTGTGGGATGTATTAGAATGGTTGAACTAACATAGCTCATTTACAACACATTTGCAATATATTGCTGTGTCAAGTTTTAAGAAGTTCCATAAAGATTTACAACAGTTGTAGTATCCACCAGCCATTCTTAATTTACTTGCATACTACCCTGAATTACATATATTTGTACGCAATCACCCCAATTACTATTGTAGTCACAGAATAGCGTCCAAAAATGAATTTTCTACCGAAATCGAAGATTGTTGACACATCCACTTTAAGATTGAGTCGGTCATCTTCTGTGTAGTTCATGTATAAGGTCAGGCCCGGCCAAACCTATGGCGGCAGTCCTCTTACATCGATATTCAGTTTTTATGTGCCTTGTTTTACAAACTGTGACCCGATGGCATTTTTTTATGGAAGCTCCTGACATGGCTAAAGACAATTACTACATAATAACGCTTAATAACAACGCTTGCAGGTCTAGTCGCGACCCCTTGAGGATTGGTCACGTGATTGATTTTGAACCTATCAGTTCCATCGCTGGGAAAAACCAATATTTCGGCAAACCACTCTGAGAAATCAGTAAATTTCAATCAATTCAATTTGTACTAAAAAGAGAGAGGGCAGGCTAGCTATTGGAAAAGATTAGCCAATATCATTGATTTGGCCGTTGTATGATAGCCCACTAAACATAAAGAAAAATTATCATGTGTTTACAATTTTATAATAAACGTGTCAATATTTTTATATGTGGATATCATGGAGAATGTCGTGACTTATCGCCAGATAAATAGTCCTACCAAAATCGCTCTATTCTCGTACCGGACCCATTTACCAAATTCTGTTCCACTTTTTCTTTGTTTTCGTGTTTCTAATTACTCTCCTTTATTCTAGTCTTACTTCTGCTTTGTACGAGTGTTTTATCGGAGCGAAGCCATTACTAAAGAAGGAATGTAAACAACTTCAATCAAACTTTTTTAACATGTTTATTCTAGAAAATTCACTACCAAATGTTACCTTCTGTGAAAGAAGGTCTCAAAATACATAATTTTGAAATAGTTTTTAATTTTTGCTTGAAAATCTGGCCTATTGATCTTTTGTTCATAAGAAATTGTCAAACAGTTTGAACCTGAATTTTTTTTACATTTTCCTTTGGCAAATTAACATTAAATTCGTTTTAGTACGATTGGGAAGTAACCGCCCGACAGTTTGTGGACCGGCTGGCAGGATCTGGGATTGCAAATCGTTAAAGACCCCCACGTTTCTACACGAAACGACAAACAAAACAGATGTAAAAATATAATTTTGCACGATTGAATTGGAATTGGAAATTTGAATTACGTACAAATTTGCAAGGCGTAATATTTTATGCCGATTCCTGTAATTTGCGATTTGGACAAACCACAACATACCGTTATTGTAATAATTTTTAATTATTTGCACGAACCAACTGAACTTTCGCTTATATCACGATTTGATCCGACTTTCTAACTTATAACTTTATTTATTTTTACGATTCCCGATTCATTTTTAATTTTGTCAAACTTAATATTTTACATCCTTTGGAAAATTTGGTGATTACCTCTGGTACTGGTAAATAAACAGCTTTTGTTTACATTAGCAAACTTTCAGTTTGCAATAAATAAAAGGGCAAAATTATCCATACGAAGTTGCAAACAACGAAATAATCTCAAATATATCTAATATGACAAATAGCTAAGGTGATTTTGTTTTCTATTTCATGGATTTCTTCATAAATAAGGACGGAAGTGCAAAAAATGCATGGTTGATTATGCGTTATATTAGGAATACATCTCATCTATATATATGTATAATATGCATGAATGTTGCGTTACAGACTTACTGACTGATCATAGTTCATGACAAAGGACTAAAGCTAGAATAAGGGGAATTCGGGTATACATATCCCTTATAGAGTAGGTGAGCGATAACGGTAAAAACAGGGCAAATACTTAAATCTGGCATCGTCCATCTCAAAGGGCTAAAAAGAGGAACATGTACGCCCTCTTCAGAGCAAATGTGAGGTTAGGATTTTTTTTTTTTAAATTGTGTTTAGGTAAAAGCAGCATAAAAAGGGACAAATCAGGTACCATCGGTCAGTTCATATGACGGGAGCTGGAATCATGAAAATTAGAAAATTGGATTTTTCAAAATTCTCACATAAGGTTAAAAACGGGGCAAATATGGAGGTTGGTATCCCGGGTAAAAAGGAATTAAAATGGTACTATTGATTATATTAAACGGGTAAGCCTATAATCATTATCTACAGCAAATTAATGTAGAGGTATCAGCAATTGGGAATTTATCGGTAATTGGATTTGGCCATCCGCCTTCCAGCATAGATAAGCGACAGGAACTGTTTTTTTTTGGAATTTGTATTTTTATGGGGTAAAACAGGGAGGCACTGAAAGAAAATGCTGTCATCAATTCAAATAAAAGATCGAAGCTAAGGTCATCAACATTATCTTGAACATTTTTACAGAAAAGATTTGTGATAAGAATAGAGGTAACGTAGGTATTAATATAACAAATGCTTGGAGCTAAAATCATAAAACTGCGTTTACATGCTATTGAATACTATGATCAAAAAGGGAAATTTTCAAAACTCGTACTTTTAAGGAATAAAACAAAAAAAAATAAAAAATAATAATAAATAAATAAATATAGTCGCCAAGAACAAAATAATAGATTCTAAATTATCAAATCGGGTGTGTAAATTCATCTATCAGTTTTAGGTTAGGCATGAGAAACGAAATTCGTGTTTTTAGGGACGAAACATGAAAGAATGAGTTCAAAAGCGGCACATTCGGCCAATACAAACGGCTTATGCTGGAATCACCAAAATTAATGTGAACATTATTATTTTAAAGCAGTCACGAAATCCTTCTTCAAGGATATCACAGAATTACCGTAAAATCGGTAAATTGAACTGGAACAATGTTAACGTCATAAAACTGCGAATGTAGATTCCTGTTAGGGATAAAACAAGGAATTAGGAGGTCACAAATGGATCGCCTCGTAAAAAAAGACCGAAAATGAACCTGTCTGGAGTAGGTGTTCTGAAATTTGTTCTTATAATACATAAACATGGAAGAAAAGGGGCATAAGTGCACAGCCTCTTACTCCAAGAGGAAAACACCATTTTAAATTAGAAGTGTGCATTCGATCAGGGAACATAGTGAAAATACAAATGTTTTAATTCAGATAGAATATATATGGGACAGAAATTGAACCAGACTAGGTCTGAAAGCTGAAGCTGAAAAGACCACAAGACGAGGCTACAGGATTACATTTGATTTATCAGGAGTTTTACAATACTAGTACTTTATTTTAGTTTAAGATTTTTATAAAAAGAAATGTTTAGACTTTAATCTTGAATTAGCCGTATGAACAAATGTTTATCCTATGTAAGACACTAGTATTGTATTATAATATTTGCATATATTATAAACTTTGCTTGCATTGAGTGCTTATTGGGTTCTTCGAAAATGTTGGAATGGTCATAAAAATGTTACCGCTTCTCAAATACATCCATACCTCGATCTCCTTGCACTCAATTATGCTTATAATGTTTCAATTTTTAAACCGAAATGATTTGAAAACGTATAAGAAATGCCATGAGTGATGAGGAATAGGTAGTATATTAGCATTGTGCAGTAAACAGTATATTGTTTTCAAACGATCGATTGATCAACAGCATAAACAATTGACGGCACACTTTTGAGTGAAAACATTGTGCAGTAAATGCATCATGGATATTGTCACTCGAAAGTGTTCACTCAATAAATGCATAGAAATGTGTATGCATTAAATCAAACTGTGTACACTGTATGCAAATAGTGTACATACATAATTTAGAAAAGAAAACAATTTATAAATAATAATAATGAATAAATATAAGTAAATGTTAATAATTGGTTGAGAAATTGAAGAATTTCTCAACAAGGAGATCAACCGGAGACTCCCCTCGCACTCAATAGATTGCAGAAAAATTTAACTTCGGAATTAATGTTTGCTTAAAATGTGCAAACGTTATCTCTTTCACGTAAACGATAGCAACAGTAATGAGGAATGTAGAATGTTCGCTTTTGGGGTATATTTTCGACGTAGTTAACTTTGGCATAATTGCGATTTTTTTGAAAGAAAATTACAGAGTCCTTCTGTGGCCGCAGAATTGCGTAGCAATTTAGTGGAAGTTCTTTTGCAGTGAATCAACAATACTACACCTAATTGTAGTGAAGTGACTGACCATGGTGTGATGGTTGTTAAGTTAGAAAACGAGTTCCAAAGAGATAATTTGTCTAAACCATCCTGAAGTTTCGTTTGAGATATAAGTGGAAAATATGATAATATTCATATAAAACCAAGCTAGGAAGGCTCATATTTATGAAAATTATATATAAAATAAAGTTTGGTCCCTATACCAAATAAATTATATGTTCTAAGTATAATTAAATTTCAATGAAATTTGTGGAAATGACAGAAATAAAGTTGTCTGATGCACCAAAAGGTAAACCAATATAATGTTATTGTATTATAAATTAAACATCCGTCATGCAAATATTAAGAAATAATAAATTACTCATCAAAATCACAAATTCTAAAGAATGATACAGAGAAGTACGGATGCAAGACTTAAACTCACAATTACGGCCATTACAAAACGGTTAAATAGACTTATGGAAGCAAATATACTTAAAGGTAAAAATTGCAATTCCAATGGCTTTTTATTGAGGCTTCCTAAAGGCTGTAAACACTTCTGGAAGTTAACAAAGGCTATCGAAAATAAAAAGACAAATAAAATAACAACACTGAGGGGAAGTTACGCCAATATTGAATTTGACATAAATATGGCACGCATTACCATAAAATGTGAAGCGCAGTGTTGAGAGAAACGTTAATAAAAACACCAAGGAAGTACCACGAAGAAAACATTGGCATTGAGGATCTTCCATTATTAAACGAAGTTAAACGGTAAATAAAGCATCCAAAATGGAATAAACATTCAGGATTAGGTGGAGTACTAAAAGTTTTTCTAAAGGAACTAGTCTGATGTTATCATATTTTTCATCCAATTTTAAATATGCCAAGTTGTTGCTTCAAGAGACGAAAGGTTTCAAGGTCAGATAGTAGCCACAGATCCATTAGCCTTCTAAGCTCAGTTGATCAAATACTGGAAGAAAACAATTCTGTCCAGAATAAACGATTTTATTGAAGCCAAGTATCTAAATTACTGCGCACAATTCGGTTTTCGTGTGATCCTTCTGGACAAAAAGGAGGTATTCGATTGCATTTGGTGTAAGAGTCTCTAACTAAATGAACTCGACTTCCCAATGTGTATTATTAAACTTATTCAATTCTTCTTAAACGATCATACATTCAAAGTTGTTTTAAACAATGCAATGTCGGCGTCACGACATGTCTCTCAGGAAACTGTTCTGTCACTTAATAATCGATTCATGATTGACTACAAACCCACGAAGTGTTCTGAGGTAGCGATTTATGCTGACAACGAAACGATTATTGTAAAAGGCAAAGTATTTAACGCTGCTGTAAGACGACTATCTGATATTCTGTATTGGACCATCAAATACTATAATAAATATAATTATCGGAAAATTAAAATAAACACTTGTAAACCTCAGGCAATGATGTTTTCGTGCAATGGATCTAAAAAAGTATGTCATCTGTTCAATGACACGGTTGATTATCTCGGAGTAAACGTCAACCAAAAACCATTCATTGATTAGCAAAAAAATCAGCTTTGATTGGAAGAATAAATCACCATCTATAAAACAGTAACAACAACTTCTGCTTTACTGTTGCTTTGTCTGGAGGGGAGCAGCAAAACATCATGCAGGTGGTTGAAAATAAGGCGCTAAAACTGTATTTAACTTACCACATCTGTTTCGCACGAAAACTTCATAATTAATTCTCCCAGACGACAATACAAAAAGTGACATGTAATCAGATGTAACATAGCATTTTCAGCTTGATGCAGAGACTCTGACTACGAACTAATCAGGACTTCAGCAGAAGACAATTCATGGTTTTGTATAATTAGAAGCTAAATGCAGTTTTTTAAAGTACTATGCAAAGTACACATCGTTGACAACATACAAACGTGTTTTTCTATCTTTTTTCTTTTTCTGCAATTGCAATTGTTGAAATACCTTTGGATAGTAGTTCATTAATAATTACTTGTGGAAATATCTATGTAACGCATTGACAGAAATAAATATACAAACCAAATAGCATCGGTAAGTGTCTATAATTGTAAGACGTCAATTTTTAAAATTGAACTCCAAGTGGCATCAATGCCATTTCTACCAAAATTTCCAATTAAACTTTGTAAAGACAAAAATCTGTTCCCTTTAAACATTACTCTGCTCTATGCACTTTAACTCACAGATTTTGCAAACAATAATGAAGAAAAATTATAAATTGTAATTTGTGATTGCAAATTGCGAACTTTAACCTTTTCATACACACACCAGGATTGAATGTTTATTGCAAGCCGAAAAGTTAACTCAATCCATTTATCTTTTGGCAAATCAAAAAATGGATATCAGTATGTTTAAGAGTCGCTGTATTGGAATAGCAGCCAATGAGCCGTGAATGCGGCTTTCACTACAGAATTAAATTTTTTTGCCCTCGCACGTGCACAAGAGCATTTTTCGAATCCAAAAATAACATTTTAAAATTTTCATGGCCTCATTTTAATATTAATTTGTGTATTAATCATACTTTTTTAAACAATTTTGATTAAAAACACAATACTTTTTGTTGTAAAAATCTCAACAATTTGACTTTTCCTATATCGGAAACATCTGGAAGTTCGCCTTTCGTTCAATTTTTCATATACAATGAGGGAATAAATAACACAAATACTACAACGAATGTTTAATAATATGTACCAATTTTCCGCAATACTAAAATAACAAGGTGTACTCGTACGTTGAATTTATTCCATCACTGTATATGTGGAAAAGTCGAAAAAGCGTTTTTTTCACATATTTGAAAATTTTAAAAACCGACTTTTGATATTTTTGAAGAAAAGGTGGGAAACTCAATCTTTTATCTCAATTCTAATTACTTACATGGAACATATTGAATAGCACATTTGTAACCATGGATGAATTTAACCATATTGAATAAAACTCGTGCTTTGCATAACCAATTCACTTGAATTGAATACTACTACGTATATTTCAATGTAAGTTGCGAGTTTGGAAGAGATGAAACCAGGGGACCTGCATGATCCAGTCAAGATATAAATACAAACTTTTTTTGATATTGGTTAATAATTCATCATGCTTAAAGAATACAGGTCTATTGCTTAATCAGAGCCGATTGGTATTCAAATTGAGCCTTATGATTTTAGATGTTACATGACATAATATATAAATATACAAAAACATTAGTTCCAGCATTTGTTATTAAAAAAAGGAGGCGAACGTCACATCCCTGAGGCTGTAAATTAATTGAGTTGCCCTGTAATATTTGCCAGTAGAGAATTTTCATGTAAGCTATTAAACTCTGTACTTTTCTAGCAGGTTTAATTTGAATGTCCATATTTTTTATTCATTTGTAAAAACTTTGTCATTTATACATCTCAACTTCATTCATTAAATTATGTGAATGTAAACCAAATTGAAAATTTTTATGGACCAAAAAGACACTTATTTTCTCAGGCTTTTTGAAAAAATTGCATCACGTAGTAATTCAATTCAGCTAATGTATTGAAAGCTACCCTACTCTCGATGTTATTTAAATATAATATAACCTAAGTAGTTATATACACATACATTTTTTTTACATTAGTTTTAGACTTATGACTGTGTAGCAACGAATCATTAGCACAGAGAAATCCAATGGAGTCATACACATGAGGCTTGCTTTGCCAATTTAATGAATTAGTGCGTGTTATTTAAGATGCATAGAAACATCTTCATTAGCATTAGTTGGGACCGTCCAAAATATAAATGTACATAGATTACGTCGATTTTTACAGGGAATTTTAAATAAAGATTCAAATTTTGTGTGAATATTCGTTATGAAAGAGAAGGTGCTCTAGGAATGGATTTTTGATTACTGGATGTGGTTTGCATTAAATTGTTTATAATTTTCTTGTAGAACACGACAAGCTTGTCAATCAATACAAGAATAGATATTATGATCGATTCAGTGTAGCAAGATTTTCGAAATTCTGCGCTTACTGCTCTCTTACGTTTCAGACAACTTCTGCCGACAAACTTGCAACTTAATATCCCTAGCGGGTATCGAAAGAGGGTTTAATTAATATTGTAGTACTAAGCCAATAATAGAAATCTAAGTAAGTCTCGAACTGTGATGATAATATATTGACGAAGCATACTGCAATTTAAGCAATGCTCTAAATGAGCAGTTCTTCAACATGTTAGTTTGACAAAAAGTGATGGATTTAGTCAATAAGTAATTTTTTGTTGTCGCCCTCACCACCTTTTATTATGTCGACCTCAATTCGACTACATTTAATATATAAGCAGTCTCTCAGCTTGATCTAGTGGGCAAAACAGGCCCAAGACTAAACCCACACCTTGACAAATTTTTCAAAATTATTTTAAAAAAATTTAGTATTTTTTGCGATAATTCGATTTTTGTGGGCACTGAAAAATTTAAAAAAAACTACTATTTTAGTCGCAAATACTCCATATTCTGATGTAAATTCAAATTCCCCCAGCTTCTACGATAAAACATGTCTAATCCTAATATTCCTCATATGTAGTGACAACATTTTTCGTATTGCACGGCCGTCGCTAAGCCCATACCAGAGTAAGAAATACCGCGGTCAGTTTTTCGCACAGCTTCTAAGGAATATTATGCTGCATGCGTTGCGTTCAATTGTAACGCGCGCTGGTAGAGAACGTAATAGAAAGAAAATAAGCGAGGTAACCCGTCTTTCTAACTAAAAAGAGCTGGGAACAAGAGAATTTGGAACTAACAGACATAGTTCAGAACATGACACGTTCTCATAAGAACAATGATGGGAATAACGATAACACGACCCAGCTAAAAAGAGTGGAAATCATTCAAATAGCACCATCACTTCTAAAGATGCAATCCAAGCGTATTTATCGCATCCAATAAAGCAGTTTTAAGCCAATTCCAGAACTACGGTAATAAAGTAGTTGAAATTTATAATCCCAATAAAGCAAAACTTCCTTCAAAGCAAACTATGACAGGTATACTAAGTTTACCATTCCATTTGTAAAAACTGTAAATATTCAGAGACGGAATAAAGCGTATACAATTCCTATCACCGTAAAAATATGTCGTTAATGTCTGTCCCCAATATTGTGGAATTCAGTTAGGGATGGAAGGCTTTCTAGCTTTGGGAACATTAGTTGTCTCAACAGTTCAGTGTCTGTCTACAAGGTTTTTTTGGAAAGTACCAAATCGATCCAAATCTGCGGAATTGTGTAGTAAAACAACGCTTAGGCATGTTTTTTCAAGAGCGATTTAGGTGCAATTATTTATATTGGGGAAATATTTTTCAATGAAATGTTTTTCAAATTACATATTCTGAAAAAACATTTTAACTACAAACTGTAAACTTTTTACATATAAACGGTTTTTTTTTAAATTAAAATTAATCTCTACCTATGTTTGGAAATTGGTCTTTACACTGAATGGACAAATGGTGTTTAAAAATATCCCAAAAACTCACGTTGACTTGAGTCAGAGCAAAACAGCCAAAGTTTTGTTCGTACGAGACAAATGTTCACGACATAAATAACGAGAAAAGATTTTTGGAATATTATTTGAACAGTTTCAACAACAGTTGATGGCCTTGTCTTTCGTGTATGCAATACCATCCTTTTGGAAACGAACTCCATGCTGACAACGTTTCAAATACTTTCGCGAACAAGTATCGCTGATTACAATTGTACCATTAGATATTGGCAGCGGCTCTTGAATTCTTATAATTTTTCAGAAGAATCGTCCAGCTTACACTGTTTACTAATGATCGATTGTCTTTGCATTAGTGTTCTTTCATTGTTGCAACTTTACACACAGGAATTGTTTACGGCATCAGGAAATGTTTTAATGATAAGGTTGGTGAGCAAAAAACCGTTGAAATATATAAAGCACATTTTGAAATTGAACTAACCAGTGTGCCTCACATTTACTTACCACTTATTGCATCTCTTTAAGCAAGTAAATTAATAAATCCCAACAAATTAAATTTTTTCTACTTAGATTCTTCTGATCTGACAACAATAAAAAAAATAAATTTTGAAAACAGTAAAAGTAAAAGTAATCAGTACTTAATTTATTACTTAATACATTTTATACTTTATATTTATGTAAATAAATATAACATTTACATTTTATTTATTATTTATTAAGAAAGAGTAAATTTATGAAATATTATAGGCAATATTTGTAAATAGCTGGTAAGTATATATTTGACCATTTTTTGGTTCAGTTACACAATTTCATTTGTGTCGATAAATGGGTGAATAATTTGCCGATTAAGACATGATATATGTGTATTCCATTATTTGAACGAAAAATGAAATGATTTTTCATGGCGAAAGAGCACACGCAATCTAAAAGTGAAATTTCGTCAAAGTATAAACTGAAATTTGTAGGAATCGTGGATAAGTAGTGTTCCTCAATGCTCAATATTGGGGATTCTTTTGGTGTTCCATTTACAGAAATGTATTAAAAAGCGGGTCGGAGAAGACGATAACGTTTACATTTATTATTATTTATTTGTTTTTGGAAAGGAGTTTTTCTGAAGAGAAAGGCCGCTTCTTCCGTTCCGAAAAGTGTTTGATCTTTATTCATTGATCTCTAACCAACGAATGAACAAAACAAAAAGTGAACATAAATATGAAGCCAATAATTTTAAAATGCAGGGTTAAATATTTTTCGGTTGCAAAAGTAAAGTTAAATAAAATATTCATAAAACTGTGATTTCGGTGAAACTTTCATTTCATTAGAATGCTTTCGTATGTCTTGCAATTGTGTACGAAATACAATGTCATTGTCTGGATTGGTTGCAGTAGTGGATCCTCTGGAGGTTCCACCAGCAACAAAATCGTTTTTTTTCCAATCATTTTTCATTTTCAGACACTTTTTTCGGATGCAATGGCGTTTTCACAAGCACTTCTGGGTTTTTCGATCCCCAAATGCGACAATTTTGCTTGCTGACGTAACCACCGAGTGAAAAATGAGTTTCATCACTGAAAAATATTATGTTTGATGGAAAGCCCACGTTTGAATCACCACTTTTGTAATAAGTTTTAACTATTTTAACGCGTTCTTCGGTAGTTAAACGATTCATATTCGTAAATGGGAAGCCTTTTACTAAATAAATAACACTTCAGATGATACCAGCTGACAGACATGCCATAGCGGCGGTTTTGAAAACTCTAAATGGTTAACCCTATATAAGTAAAAAACTGAAAGTTCAGTTATCACAACTGAGTGATATGTGCTCAACAACAAAATTCACAATAATGCAAGGATCTAGTAAATGAGTATTATCCTGGAGTAAAGCATTTTTTATAAATTTTATAAATGATTTCAGTTCACTCAATTAATATGTTAGAATGCACTCGAAAAACAATGTCAGCCAATTGCTAAAACAAACAAACTTAACACAAATTTAGTTTATTTAGAAGGTTAATAAAATTAATGATGATACATTTTCAGAATTTCAACAAAATATTAATATATGATGTTCAGAACACATAAGTAAATTAAGCTATGTCCGCTACAAATTTAAATAAATTTGAATATTTCATTAAGCAATATATTACAATGAATAGCAAAAGAAGTTCACAAAGTGTTAGGCAAGAAAGGACCCGTTTAGCAGAAATTATAAATGCATAAAGTTTTGTAGAAAGTTTTGCGTTGAAGCGTATAATTTTGTGGACACTCCAGCAGAAAATGTTGATGAAAGTTACAAATTTTCCCAAGATCTCCCAGGAACCATAAGAGGAAAGCTACAGAATTGTTATGTCGATTATTGTCCTACAGAGAAGTGTTGCAATAGTTGTTTAAAAATTTCTAAAGTCTGATAATATACCTATAGATGTATCTATAATTGTCACGGTTTCATGCAGACGAATAAGAGATGAGAAGTCAGAACGGTATCACATAGAGAGTACATCCAAATTGGCGTACAAAATCAACAGCTAAAGGCAATAGAGTTCTATTACATTGCTCCAGCGACGATATATTCCTAGATATTGGGATAGAAAGTCTTCCATTATAGAAAACTTCTGTCATAGATTTGTGGCCAATAATGGGAAAAACAGATGACGAACCCCGTATTGGAATCTTTTTAATAACAAACAAACATAGGAGTAGGAAAACCACTAAAAATTAATGTATACCTTCACCATTTTGTGCAAGAAATGATAAGCTAAAAAATGGGAATCGAGATACGAGGTATGTTCAAAATATAAGGTGAACTTTCAAATTTCGCGGTCTACGTACATTCGACTTTCGATTATTATTTTGTTATGTTGGTACACTCGCCTCGAAGGTATGTTGACGGTTTTATCCACATAGCATGTTTAGTTTGTTTGTAAGAGGCATTAATAAGACAAGTGTTTCGCGCGTTCGACGATACGGTAAAATTAGTTACCATTATTGTCTTTACGAAGCAAATTTTAAAATTATAACTACAAGAAATTCAAAATGATCGCATATTTTTTAGGTATTTTTAAAGTCTGATCTGAAAAGTATTAGTCATGACCCACCAAAAATAATTTGAAGTGCTTCAATAGCAGAACATTCTCTTTACAAATTGCTACATTTGCCAATGTCTAATAGAAATACTCATAATTCGCTTCCAAAAGAAAACTATTAAAAACTACTTGGAAATAATATTTATACTGATTGACCCATGAAAAATGGAAAATACTTCATAGTAGCATTTGAAAGATGGAGCGCTTCGATTGATCCACAATTTGCTTTCATGAATGGTACTAATTGAGCTGATTATGCTCAATTTACTTAGTTAAATTAATTAATTACAATTAAATTAACTAGTATAATAAAACTTTATTTAGTTATTTATGCATTATTTATTCCTATATTTTATTTATATATATATTTATAAATATAAAATATACATATAAATTCAAAATATATGTATAAAATATAAAAATAAATAACGCATAAACAAAGTTCGATTTTATTAATTCATTTAATTAAAATAACACGAAATTTAAATTTGTGTGTTCGTATACAGTTTCTGAAGTTTTCCTATTATAAAACTTTCATTGCTTTTATTTTTACATTTTTCACTTATTTGTCGCGTATTTATATAATTAACATTTGGGGTTCTCTCTAACAATTTCCGATGTTATCTTTCTTTATATTGTATTTTTGGTGATTTATGTATGCTTGAAATCAATACCATTAATACTAACCTGCACTTGCACTTACTAGACAAAAGTACAAACTGTTATAATGAAAAAAATATGAACATTTGCATAGGATCTATTTCAAAAAATTTCCCAAATTCTCAAACTGACCCTTTCCAAGACAGCATAACTTTGATATTTAAATTCCTCTCCAATCGGAGACAATCGAGGACTAAGGTATCCAATTGATAAAATTTTGCGAGGAAATACAGTACGCTATGTTTAAGAATTCGTAAATTCTAGACGGATTGCAGTATTTTAATAAGCGAGTGTGAGGTTGAAGCCTATTTCCTCCTCTGTAAAATTATTCACAATACAAGAAAAGCTTTAAGAAAACGTTATGGCAAAATTCGCATTTAAATTTTTGTGAAATAAAACGATAGAAGTTCTTGATAATTCGTCGATATTTAACAAAGTAATGAACGACCAGATCACAACTATAGTCTAAAACTCAAGAATATAATTTAAAACTGATTTTGATGCGACCGGTATAACATCGATAGATTAAAATAAAATTAAAAGATCGCCATAATTATGTATTATAAACCATTCAATATTTTAATTATATCCACAATTTCGAACTATTTTGTCTATTACTTATAGGTTAAATACTGTTTCTAATATCTTATTAACACACCTGGTCATAAGATTTCTATTCAAAAACGTCAGATAATGGCAAAAAAAAATTATTCGTGATCTATATTCGAATACATATAGTCTAAAAGCTCAACTATATACTCATAAGTAAAAATATATTTCTAATTCATAATGTCATAACTCAACAGGTGACCACTCGTAAAATTGTCGTTATAGTCAATCAAGACCGACCACAAAAGCACCCTATACCATCTAATTGCAAACAATTCCCTTGGGCACATTATTATGAAATTTAGACAATGTATCTGTATCGCATTAAAACTACTTCTTTTGGATAGGTAGGACAAAACTATCTACTGCATAAAAGTTACATGATAACATTTACCAATTTGTTTAAATATAGACTTAAAGCTCCGTTTGTAAAGTCAGGAATTTGAACACTCAATGAATTCATAACGAAACTTTTATTACGGAAACCAACGACCTCCATCACGCAACAACTTCTCAAAGTTATTCAGTTATATAATTAAAGATTAAAAAATTAAAGGATTATTAATATTATTATTAGTAAATATTTACACAAATTAACTACCCAAATTAAGTATTTCCTTTTTTTCTAAGAGGAATTACAAATTTTGCAGATTCTCAATTAACCTGGGCGCAATATTTTTTTAAAACATAGCGGTATTGGCAACTTTTGTGTTGGTTTTCAAAACTGAATTCGAAAGAGAAAATGTTTTTACCTCATAATTTGGTCAGAATATATTTGTAAAAGTGATTAGTTTTGTATTATAATTTTGTTACTGAAATAAAACATTACAAAGTGTGCAAAGTTCTTCTGAAATGGTAGATGCAATCAGTAGTTCTTATCAGATGTTTATGTTTGCAAGTCAGTGTTTGAAAAATTTCCGCAAAAAAATATAATATTGTCGTTGAAACAATTTGGCTAAAGTTACGGAAAGTTTCCAGTCTTTAATGTTAACAAAACAATTTTGCTAACACCCAACATGAAAACAAATTGATGAAATAATAAATTTGATGACTTGAATATTGTAATGCTTATAGAAAAAAAAAATAATTAAGCATGTATTTCTATATATCACTTCATATTTAATCAACGAAAAAATCGTGTTCGAAAAAATTGACAAAGTTAATATTTTCTAAAAAAAATCTTCATGAAAGTCTTGGAAAAGAGTAAAAAGTTGTGTTTAGAAAATTGGAGAAAAAATTAAACTAGCTTTAGGAGACATTTTTTATGCAAAAAAAGTGGCATGAAAAGTTATTGGAGAAGTACGCATTTAAGCAGAACTGATACAGTAAGGAAAAGTCTGTCAATGCATGAACTAGAATTGGAGTCTCGATATTGCCTTAAAATTGTTGGCGAGAAAAGTGCTGTGATAAACAAAATAAAAGAACATAACACCAAACACTAGCCTTAAATGCAAAAGAGAAATGGAAAGAAATCTGGATCAACTTGAGAGTTGTGAAAAATTTAATAATTTTAATTTTTTTTACAAACATTTTTTTGAAATAATTCTTTTTTTTTTTTTTTTTGAATTTCGAATTTTTTTATGGGAATTCCTCGTGAAAAGCAAATAGGTTTTAATGCAATAGTTGTACCTAAGTAATTAACTTACAAACTGCTTCGATGTGATTTATAAAATTCTGTGCAAAATATTATTATTTATTTACATAATTATTTTTTTAAAAAGGTAAATTATCAATTTCGGGCGAGTAAGATTCATTAAATGGGATATAATTCCTTTGGCCGCATTAATGTGAACCTATTCTGATACTATATATGTTCATACTTTATTTATCATTCTGTTGGGACTACAGATACGAGGTATATGTTCTGCATTCCCACTTATTAGAAATATTCATATAAGGGAGAATTTCAGAAATTGGCAAAAACCAATAATTAGTTTCTTGGAAATTTCTTGGAAACAAAAATGGTTCAATAGTTTGTCGCACTACAAAATCTTAGTATGTTGAGATATCGAAATACATTTTTTACCTAGAGTGCATTCTACTACAGTGAACTCAGAAATTGAATAAAGTCGTAATTTCCCAAAGAGCCGCACTTATATGATCTGTTATAAAATTGTGATTTCTAGAAATATTAACGGATTGTGTCATTAAAAGTTTTGACTTGCCTATATATTGTTGCTGCGAATTTGCAATGTTTTTTTAAATTGTTCCTCAAAGTTGATTTTATCACACAAAAGACATGTTTAAAGGGAATTGGGATGAGAAATATAATATATATATTAAAAAAGAAATCTGTAATTTTTCCGAAAGATGGTATTAGTAATCTTTGCGCAAGAAAGCGTTTGGAATCACTTGAATAAGGCTGGATAAAATAGAAGATTAATGCATGAGTGCCACACGAGAAGGCGCTTTGAAAATTTCTATGATGTTACCAACAAATTCTTAGAATTAATGCATAATATTGTACATAATATTGTATTTGGTACAATTGAGTGAAGCATGAATATAAAGCAAGCATTGCCTTAAAAATCTAATCTAATCTAAATTCCCAAAATTGCATGGGGAAATTTAAATTTCACTAAATTGGTCAATTTGGAAGGGAGATAGCCGAACCGGCATGGATTATAATCTGAAATTACAGTACCAAATAACTTTTAATCAAATGTGTTTCGAGTCATTTTTAAGTCGATTGCTTTGCTGGTTTTTCCGGAATTAATTTTTTGCCCCGTGACTCCTATTTCGTGTACTGCAGAAACCTAAAATTTTGTACAATATATTATTGTGTAATGCAAGACAAAATTTGAGAAAAAAAATCTACCGAGTGTGGTATCTCCCTCAGAAATGACAGATGTAATCCATGTGTTCTTCGATTCAAATCTTTTATTTAGTGTTTGCCGAAGTGTAATTTCAATACGAGGATGCGCTACCACGCCCCTTCCGGTAGCACTCATAAAAATTGACCGATTTTTCGATTATTCTTGGTGTGATATGGTTGCAGCAGTCGCACTGAAGTCGGTTTGATTTGGCACACAAAATGCCTTTAGTGAGCTAAATTTAGCTAGGGAAAATATAGGACACTGTCACGCGCCTTCCTTTATCCCCCATTGTTTAATTTATCGAAATTTTATTTTCCCCTGTAATGCCTAATTAGCAATCATAGAGGAAATGCTAAACCATTGCATCTCATTTGAAGCAAATATTTTACAGTAAATATTCGAACTAATTTGGAAATTTGGACTCTCTCATGCCAAATAGTTCAACATTTCATCTTTTGGAATAGAAAAAGTAATTAAGGTCTATATTCTAATATCTTCCATGAAACACATAGTCCATATACTGCGTAAATGGGTTACTTTAAATTTTTGGAGTGTTAGTTTGACAAATACTAAAATTTGTTGTGTTATGTTAAATAAATAGGGAAAATTATATCCGTATTTATTATATCCATTTTTAGTTTATTTGTTTGTGGTTGTGTTTATCATTGCATTCATTTACGGAGATAAACACACAATTGGTTATGCAAAACGTTGCCCAATGGAAGGTTTCAGAATGTCTGAAAAAAATATGTTCGAATTGTTTTCGTTTCGCGTTTTTATGAAAACGTCATCACTTCACTTATGGCTAATCACCCATCATTTGTCGTTGTAATTAATAGGTTGTTAAACATCAATCGCGAACCTTTAAGTTAATAATTAAAAAAGGACTAATCAGCAAAATTATGTTGGTTCAACAGTTGTTAAGTAAACGTTAAGTAAAGGCCGGAGAAAAGAAGGAGAAAAAATAACATATTGCAATCGACATATATGTTTATTCTGTCCTCTACACAAAACAGAACTCCGTTTTCGTCGTTGGAAAGTAGGAGCTTAATTTTCTTCACTGCTTACTATTACTGTAGCCTTTAATTAAAGACTTTATTAAATTTTTTTCACATTATTGCTTTATTATTTTGTTTGTTTGCAAATCAGCTATTTGTAATCAGCTATTGTTCTTACAACTTTAGTGACACTTAACGTTGTTGCCATCATATTAAGTCTAATTGATTGCGTAATTAACAAGGCCACCAGAAAACGTATCGCATGACTAAATTTTTATTAACGCCTAATCGTAATTACACAATCACATGATTAATTATGGACTGGAAATCAAGACACTAAACATGTTCGTAGTCAAAAAAGGGGCATCAGGGGCGCATATTCAAAGTCTGAGCCATATTTTCAATACCCATACACGAAATTATTAAATATAAAATAATTCATTAAAATAAAACGTCTAAAGTTAAAACAATAATGCACTTAATTAACTTAATGCAACATCGTTCACTTTCATTGCAAGTCACTTAAAACTTTCTTAACGCATTTTAAATTTTACTGAATTTGGTGCAACCGCATAGAAGTGAGTTAAATCGGTGGTTTGTTTTGGAGATACAAGAAGGGCCTTGATAAGTGACAGATTTGTTCTGATGTTACCAGAAATTATAGATCAAAAAATTAATAATAAGTCAGATCGCTGAAGCCCACGAATTAGAAGACCATGGGAAAACACGATCTTTCCATACGAAATTCATATGAAAGGTAGAAAAGGAAAAGGTGGCTGCGATCTGAACCCAGTCAGCCAGATAGACGAACATCATTCAATCGATTTAAAAAGTAATTTTTACATTTGTCATTTCATCAAACAAAGTATTCTTTCATTTCTGCTGGTAAAGGTATAATCACTAATCATTTGACTTGTTGGGCTTATACACAGCCAAGGTTATGTTCATTCTGCCGCCTAGGCATTATATGGACTACAGAAACCCTTTCAAATTCCTTCGAACAAATTTACCTGTTTTAGAATAACTTGACGTAAACATTTTGTTAAAACGTGAATCGACATTCAGCTATTTATTCGTTTCGTTTTGTTACCAATATTGGTTCGATTGCTTTCACAAGCCCTGGCCTGGCCTAAGCATCACAAGCCTTAATTTTATCTGCGGTTTGATGACATTAAGTTCAAATAGTTTGGATTGATGACAAACCAAACAAATCGATTTACGTTTTGACATAGTTCATCATACAAATGGATCGTCCGAAGGGACCGGGGTCTATATTATTTGAAATCACATGTATTTCTCGACTATAAGCCGACTGAGCGATGGCGGTATAATTGGTTGGTTGATAGACACGATAAACATCGTTAATCGTTAATCTCTGTGAAACATCTTAAATCTCTGTACAACCTTATATTTTGCCAGATCGTGGCTGCGGAATTTAAAGTTGTTATACAACCTTCTATTACATGTCACATAAACTACCCGCTTTCCCAAAATTAAATTTTCCCTGCAGCATGTAATTGGTTGACAACAAATATTCAAATTTTTGTCAAATATATTGCTTCCGTCACCTTGCAAACTTTTGAACCAACAGCGGAGTCAGACTGATATTTTTGTACTGGTTAGTATAGGTATATACATAGAATAAATGCAGCATAGAATAAATGCTGTTAAGAGACAAACCTTGTTGAGAACGGGTGCACGCTGTAGTCGTCATAGGGACTTTATCATATTGTTTCTAATAGAACTGCTTGCGATCCGATAATGTATCTGTCTGCTTATTTTGAATTGTGGTTAAATATATGTAGTTACAATTTAGTTAATTTTAATTTCGTCAGCATTTAGTTAACTAAGCTATGTCAGTACAAGTACAGATATGTAAAAATATTGTGCCGTTCCAAATTTGTTTTGTACCACTATTATTTTATTATTTATAAAAATCCTTTAACGTAGTATGAGGTTTATTCAGTATCCAGTTATAGATTTAATAATATACTCATTTACTTAATATGTTAATAGCGTGTATTGCTTCAAAATTAATTATTTGAAATTAACATTTGAGATTTGAAACATAGAAGAAATAGAAATAATTATCAATTTTGTTATTCGGGAAATTATGGTGGAAAGTTAGCCAGCCAGATAAAATGTGACGTCACTCTGCTTACCGCAATAGTTCCGTTTGAGCACTGCGTTTAGAGGTTGGCAAATTTTCCTTAATGTTTTGTATTTGTATATTGAAAATTATAAATAATTCTGGACCTAAAATGTATGTCAATAAAAGAGTTGGTTTGTGAAATTTAATTTGCGAACAAACAGGAAGGGTCTGAAGGCACTTATGAAGCTATTTATAAGAATACAGCATTTAAAGTTTAATTAAAAATTTACTTCGTTCAAAAAGAATTACAAATAAATTCTCATATTGTTTCCAAAGTTCACTGTTTTATGTAACATATAGTAAACACAAATTCAATATTTTTGATCAATATTGATGGCTTTAGCATAGTTAGAATGATAGGATTTAGGTCAAATATACTGTTCTGATAGAAACCTTCATTACTATTGGGAAAAAAACTGAGACTGTCAGTTGAATGCATAAGAACCTTCCAACCAAGCACTAGGAGCCTCTGGCTAAACGATATCCATGTGTGTGTCTCGAGTTTTCCCGATGGATTGTGATCTCTCCTATTGATTACTGACCACTTCTGGGTGATTGCCTTCTTTAGACGATTGTTATCTTCCGCAGTGATCCGTTGCAGGAATTTCGGTCAATGAGGTTTTTTGCTTTAACTCCTACTTCTATTTTCATCCAGTCTTATGCGTGTGGTTCCAAAGGATTTTTTGTGCAATGTTTAACTCCAAGGCAATAGCAACAATTGTACTTCAATTGCGTGGTGCATCTTTGACATCACAATTAGCGATACGTCGCTCTGATTGCATTCTCGTCTTCGAAGATAAATTGTTGTCCACAATCACAAAATTGTCTGAGTAGTTTTTTGAGCAAGAAATCTCATATGTATATGTATTTCTAACGCCATCTAGTGCAACCGGATTGCACTTATACAACGCAAGATACGGATTATTAAAGATTTTTACTGAGGCGTATATTGTTCTCACTCCAAAAAAAAAAAACAAATTTCAATGTGTTTCCAGATTGTTTAATTTTTTTAATTGTTATTAATTCTTTAGTGAAAAGTTTGCCATTTACGAATACAGATCGTTTAGTAACCAAAGAACGCGTAAAGCTAGTTAAAACTTACTACAAAAGTGGTGATTCAAACATAAGCACTTTTCGTGCATTATGGGCTGACTACGGAGCGATTATGGAATTGGAAGATTATAAAAAAATGTACACACTGCTAAAAATATATCTTCTATTAGTGAAAGTGTGGCGGATAATCCGAATTTATCGTCTCATCACATTTATATTTTGCATTTGGATTTGCACCTCGATTCATACAGAGTCCAACTCACGCAACAATTATAGCCGGCTGACGCCGTAGATGTACTGATTGGGTGCTACAGCAACAGGCTTTTAATGATAATTTTTCGAACAATCATCGATGAAGCTCATTTCTCATTCGGTGGTTACGCCAGCAAACAAAATTGCCGCATATGGGGCTCGGAAAACTCAGAAGTGACTGTGGCAAAACCATAGAAAGCATTATTGTCCTATGAAAACCGACTTTTTTGGCATTCAGTTGAAGATTATGAACTCGACGACATGTGGTTTCAACGCGACCAATTTTGGCTTTATTGCATGATCATGCGATTTGACGCCGTTAGACTTTTTTTGTATACACGGACAATTTCCAAACGTTAGAGCATTTGAAAACCAACATTGGTCAAGTTATCGCCAATATACCGCCCTAAATGTGCGAAAAATTGGTCGAAAACTACCCACTGCTGCAACCAATCCAGACACGGTCATTTAAATTACATTGTATTTCTTACATAACGGCGAGGTCCAAACATTATAATGAAATAAAGGTTTCATCGAAATCATAGCTTTATATGTGTTTTACTTAACTTTTATTTATTTTATTTTATTTAACTTTTGAGACCAAAAAATGGATAACCCGTTACTTTTTTATACTTTTCTTTCACTGTTAAAATATTTGTGGGAGTTTTTCCAAATTTGTTATACGCAAAAATCCTGTCAACAGGCGATGACATTGAAATACTCCGCAATTATACATGAAGTTATTAAAATCTTCGATTGCAGTGGATTGTTATTGCGGGGAGACACATGATGCTTAACGCTGATAAAACGTAATTTAGACCCCAATGTTGTGTAAATTACGTTTTTATTATCCACAATAATATTTTCTTCTTTGGAACAACGTTGCCCGCACATGCATCAAACGATTATTATACCATTTAATATTTTGTTTGCGATTCCCTTACTAATCAAATTTCGTTCAATTGTATCATGCAAAAAGTCACGTCCGTCTCTGTGCGATGGAGGTTATGATTTTGGAATGCAGACAATCGTTTTGTATTAAATGGATATATTATTTGCTTGTTATTCCTTTTACTGTCTACTATTGCCACAGTGGGGATACTAACGTAACAGTAATAGCTAAAGTATAAAACTGTAAAGACATTACTAACAAATATTTTGATAAAAAATTTAATTCTTTTTTATTAAATTGCATGTTCAACTGTCAAATATATATATACATATATTTAAAATTATTGCGTTGCTGACTGACTGACTGATCTCCACTCAAGCCAAAGGCTACAATCCGGAAATTTGAGTACATGTACCCCTTATGGAGAAGGGGCGTGATATGAAGGGGTTTGTTGAAATTCATACTTTAACGTGTAGAAACGGGAGCCGTAATTTAGAATTATATTATATTACAGTATGTTTTTTGTATTATATTTCTTAATTTAATAATAAACATAGGCGACACCATTGATGTTCGACAACCCAAAACAATTCGCAATAAAGGCAACGTGGGCTGGTTATTGTTCCAGTTACTCTTATGCAGATCAATGTGGGATTGCGACTTCAGTTTTTAGTTCACCTAGATTTTTCTTTAGTGTTGACAAAAGCAAGACTGGGTGGTTGAATTGTGAATGCACATACCAGCTTGATCAGCAAGAATTTTTTTTTTTTTTGGTTCGGTCTGCTATGGCATAGCCAAATAGAGTTTACGGTAAGGTTAAGATTTTATATAAACAAATGTGATACACCAACTGGTGAGCAGAAGAGAGAAAATTCCCAGATGCGTTTAATAACTCTGGAGTTCAACAAATTCTTTCTTTAAAGGTACACAAAACCCCCATAAGTGCCATAGAGCACTGTTTTAAGTGCGCGAGCTCACGCCAGAGGTGATACGTGTCCTTAAAACCAAACACACAACACAACAATTGGTGCAGATGGTCTTCGGACCAATAATCGCATTTACAGGGAGAGCTTTGGACCGATAATCGCGTTTAGTGTGAGAGCCGGTCTTCGGAATAGTAATCAGAAAAGCTAGGGGACGATAGATAATATTGGAAATCAAACAACACATAATCGTGCTTTTGGGATGAACAATAGTTCTAGATTCCATGAGAAGATTGTCAGATTTTGAGGATTTGAGAGCTTAGAAATGACTTCGTTGTAATTTGTAACAGCCCCCAAGCCTGCAGACAAAGGTGCATACATTCGTGGACGGGTGTAGACTGACAGCAAAGGAAGTTACGCAGGATAATGTGGGTAATTTTATAGAAATTCTGAAGTAGAGGCTATACGAGGACGAGTTTGAACTAATCAGATACCGTAGAAATGTACAAATGAGATACCATTGCCTAGTTGAAATGGATAGAACTAGAATGAATAGAATAGAATGAATGATAGGACTAGAATTTGAAAATTTCATGTGTAAGTCGTTGAATGACGGGTATAGGGGTGTAGGTGGAGTTTTTTATGATTTGTCAAAAGCGTTTGATCTAATTGATCATGATATGTTACTTCAGAAACTCAGATTTTATGGTGTGCATGACAAAGAACTTTTTCTCTTAAAAAGCTATTTAACGAAGCGGCTAAAATTTGTACAAATTGTTAATAGTAAAAGTACTTTGAAACCAGTAGAGCATGGAGTCCCCCAGGGAAGTGTATTGGGCCCCTTGTTATTTTCTCTGTATATAAATGACTTGAAAAATATTGACTTATCAGGTAAAATGTTTGTGTACGCTGATGATATTGCCATTTTTTATCCATATAAATATGAAATGGCTGTGAAGCCTTACATAGAACGAGGAGCAAGTCTACTAATAGAGTATATGCGTATTAATAAACTTTTCCTTAATCCAAAAAAACGAAATTGATAAGATTTAGGCCACATTGTCGGTTCAACGACAGCTTTAGTATATACGTACATAGATGGGGAAGAAATTCCAGAAGTTAATTCAGTTAAATATTTGGGATATATTTTCAAAGTAATCTTTCTTGGACACTGCATATATAGGTTTATTGTATAAATTTAGAAATAAATTTGATGAAAATACTAAGTTTCTAATATTTCAAGCTTTAGTTCAAAGTCATTGTAACTATTTAGCCATTATGTGTGGCTATAAAGAGTTCTGAATTAAAATCACTCCAGCGGCAACAGAATAAAGCACTAAAAGCTGTAGCGAACTTGCCAATTTCATATTGTACGCTTTCTCTGTATAGAGATGTTTTTCCAACAGCCAGTATATGGTTGTTATAAATTAAAATTGCTAATATATGTTTTCAAATGATTGCATAGTATTGGCCATCACACGATAAATTTTTCCCGGAACCAGTATATTTTCAATACGAGAAATAATGACAATTTAAGAGTGGCTATGTGTCGATCTGAAACAACAAAATAGCGAATAGAACATTCTGGTAGTAGTCAGTACAATATTTTACAACAACAGTTACAATCACTAGAAACATTTTCATTATTTAAATCGTCAATGAAAGGGTATTTATTGCAAAATGTCGAGAAGTTTCCGGTATGAATTTTGAGTTAATATTGAAGTACATGCGAAGAAATTAGATTTTTCATAAATGTGTTTGTATTTTGTATTAAAACTATTGTTATTATACAAACAAATTTGATGTAATTATTTTGCCAACTAGCCTCTATAATGCCATGCGGCACTGAGGCGTAATTTGTATGAATTTGTATGATATAATAAATTAAATAAATAAATAAAAAAAAAAAAAAATGATGAAAAACGATGTCCATAATCCATTTCTTAAATAGAAGTACGGTAAGAAAAATTTTTTAAAAACTTGTACTTTTAGGACTTAAAACAGTTAAAATGAACAAATCTAGTACCGTCGCGCAGCTCAAACAGCCAGAGCTACAATCATGTATGCGGTAAGAAAAGGGTTTTCAAAATTCGTGCTTTGACATGTAAAAATGGTTTAAAAAGATACAAATTATGTGCCATAACCCAGCTCAAACAGATAAAACTAGAACCATGAAAATTAGTGTACATAATCCACTTCTGGAATAAAAATGCAATAAGAAGGGATTTCTTTTCAAAATTCTTGCTTTTAAGGCTAAAAACAAAGTGTAATTTTAAAAATGGGGTACCATCGCCCAGCTCAAACTGTCGTGTCATATTTCAGTTCCAGGAACGAAGTGCTATAACATACAGACTGAATACAAATGGACGAGCTTGGGACTGAAAACAGCGAAAAAAAATTGAATGCATCATCCATCATCACGCTCAAACGGCTAGGTCTAGCATCATTGGTGTCCATGTTGTCTTTCCAGAGTAGGCAGATGATAAGGTAAAATGGCGTTAGCTGGAATCACGGAGGGGGTAAAAAAGGGATTAAAATGGTATCACTGGCTTAAATTTGTACTATTATGGGTTAAAACTGATATTTACGGGAGAGAAATAGAACGTAACACAAACGTTGAAGATTCTTCTTACAGAATAGAAAAGAAAAATGTAATGCAATTCTCAGCTTTAGGTGATACAAAGGCAAGAAGGGGCAGAAACAATACAATCGCTCATAACAAATGTCTAAATTCAAAATCATAGGAATCCAAAAAAAGAGCTCACAATTAGCATAAGCTGGAAACGAGAAAAATTTTATTAAAAAAACATGAAAGAATGAGGGCAAATATGGTACCATCGACCAAGGCAAACGGCTTATGCTACACTCACCAAGATTCCGGACAATGCTATTACGGGGATGGCGGGTCCTATTTAACGCGACGAAACAGTTGCCACATAATTGGTACACTAGACTAGAAAAAAGTTAAGGTTATGAAATAGAAAATCTGGATTATTCTACCAATATATGAGCGCGCTGAAGAGAAATTTTCAAAAATTCGTACTGTAAAGAATAAAATCCATAAAAAACGACCGAATGGAACATAATGAAAATGCAAACTATCGAGTTCAGCCAAAAAATAAATGTTTTAAAATTTAAACCGGTAGAGATTTGAAAGCTGAAGGGATAAAAAGCAAATTTAAGTAGCCTATTACTCTTGCGGAATGTCCACACTTTAGCAATAGATTTTACGAAAATCGCATTATCAGGGAAAATCCATACAAAAGAAGGAACAAAAATGGTGTTATCGTTCCGATAAATGAGCTACAACAGCAATAAAAATGCATCGTCAGGAGTTGGAATTATTAGGAACTTAATAGGATGTAGCACAAAAAAATAGTACCTCTCTGATTAAACTGTTGAAGTCAAAATCGTGGTAAAGAGATTACACCGGCAATGATAAAAAAATTGCAGAGGAATTGAACTTTTGAATTATTTTTTATGTACTTAAAGTAGCCGCTAGTCTCTACATACGAGGTGTGTTCAAAAAAAAAGGCGAATTTTTATTTTTCTCAAAAAATATTTATTTAATCATCAATTTCTGTTTTATCTCCTTCAAATTAGCCCCCTCAGATATAATACACTTGCGCCAGCATTTTTTTCAACCTTTGCAACAGTTCCTATATGCATTATATATGTCCTTAAGCTCTCTTAGCGATTCGGTTTTTATCTCCTCAATCCCTTTCTCTTTTCATAAGTCTCTTCAATCATTCACATCATCTCTTGTACCACTTGTAAACATTTTTATGACTCAGAGTACTCTCACCGTATGTCACTGACAACATATCAAGTATGTATTTTATTTTATTTAAGCACTTAATTCCATTTTTTTACACACAATTTGATTCTTTGATCTATTTTTTTTTGATAGCAGAAAATCGCCGAACACGCAAAACACTTGTATTATTTATGCCTCTCATAAACAAACTAAACATGCTATATGGGTAAAACAGTGAACATATCTTTGAGACGATTGTACCAATTTGAAGCCTGCGAAATTTGAAAGTTCACCTTATTTTTTGAACACATTTCGTATGTGCTAGGGTTTAAATAAAAAAATTTGAGCGGACTTTAAAAAGACTAGCTAGAAGCAAATGTTAAAATTTGTTTTAAATCACTTTTAGAATCATAAACCCAGAGGTTATATAAACTACGTTTTTATAATAAAATATCTTGCAGCATTGGGATGATTCGGAATGGATTCCAAAGCTTACTTTTTACCATCCCGTTAATATAACTATTAGGAAAAATATCGTTATGTATAGGTATATATACATATAGATATATGTGTACATAAAATTAAAGATCGAATTAGTATGAAAGAAGTTTTTGAAAGACAGATTACAATTCCAAGCAAAAAATAGCAGAAGCCTTAACTCAACTTTTGCGAACTAAAATCAATTTTTAGGCTTACACCTAAGATAGATAAATTCTTCTAAACATTTGACACTTTTTTGTCATCGTCCAAAGGAATGGAGATATATATAATATGATGCTGCAAAAACGTAACACCTAAGAAAATGTATTTCGTTACTTTTTAAGTCGATTGAGCAGTGCCCCTCTTTTTGGGTGGATGCTGCGGGCGATAGTTGTAGCAGATATTTAACAAGTTGCTAAAAACATAGTTAAGAATAATTTTTTGCCTGATCGGAACTGCGGGCCGTAAATGGACTATATCAACTCATCTCATCTGGTACCTCCCATATGAATTGATAAAATTATCAGAATTTATTTTTTGCCCGAAATTCGTGGACATCAGCAACCTCAGATTTTGTCCATTATATAGGTTCATAATGCTTGGTAAAACTTGAAAAAATCGACCGCATGAATGATCTATTTGACCCACATATTCCTAAGTCCCAATCTTTAATTCTGCTTCACAAAATTCCGGTTAATTTAATAAAGTTTAAAATGTTTGGTAAAATCAAGACTAAGAATGAATATGGACTGCATTGTTATGTCTCTTCTACTACCTTCAATACAAATCGACTGATTACACAAAATTCAAAATTTTCCTTGTAATTTCCAGTACGTAGGCTTCATTAATCTGAATTGCATTTCTCTAAAATGCTTGATAAAAATGTGAAAAATTAACCTTATGTCCACGCCTCTTTCGCTTACAGAAATGTTATTTCCCCTCGTAAATCCTCAGCCATACACGAGTATGCAGCTTGTTTGTAGCACAAAGTTATGTGTGGATAAATCTACCTGATAACCCGCTTTTCACCTGATTGAAATTTCCTTTGCCCGGAGCAATTAAGGTATATGCCATTTGATATACCAAAAATGTAATACTCAGAATGTCTAAATGTACTAAATGTGCGATGTCCGTCCGTATGGCCGGCTAGTAGACACAGTAACTGTCAAAACCCTTAATGAACCTTCCCAAAACTTTGAATACCAAATCATAGCTAAAGATTGTAGAAGTGCTATATGGACACACCCTTTCTGATTCATTCAACCCGAACTGTCAGATTTTCCGAAAATCAATTTCGTCATTGCACCTCCTAATATTTGCGATTTTTTACTTTATTTTCATATATAATTCTTAAATAGTCTGAAGAAGTCCACGGCTGGGGCTTCCTACACAAAGTATATAAAAATAAAACCGTATTGCATTGCCACGCTCCTCCTAGATTGCAACGACTGGAATTATTGACCTTCGTTTTTCTACACTTTCCAGACAAGTGAATGATGTAAGCAATTTTATGGAATTCAATCCAATCTGGCAAACATCATACGCTCGATAACGTTATTTTCCACAACAGAAATAAACGGCATTGCTCTTCCTCTTCTGGTACGTTCCATAAATGACTGATTCCCACATATTTTCCGCTTTATACCTTTCTAACAGTGGCACTAAATTCTGTTAAATTTGGTATAACTTATACCATTAATAAAATTAGATCTGAAAATAAAATTGTTGCTGTGTCTCCTCTGACATCTTCCACTGGATCTTTTTCATGTTAATCATAAATTAGTTTTATGGTGATCTGAAACACTTTCTCAAATTAAATTATCAAACGGGCAATTTTATTGCAAAGTTTTCCGATTAATTAATATTACATGTCAATAAAACCAACGTACTTTTGGTTACATATATTTTCAGAAATAAGTTTTTTTTCATGAGTAGTTCTTCTTTTTACCAGTACTATGAGAGGTGATTGCAGAGCCTTCAACTAACGGCCACATCTACAATTGATATATATTAAAGGTTTGGAAAATGTATTTAATACTAACAGAAGTTGAGGTGATTATAGAATAAAAATATAATCTGGATTTGGATAAAATTTTCAATAACACAACTTATTGGTCAACCTTTTCTCAATGTAAACTGGTTCTGTCTATAATTTTTATTTCTTTTATTTATTTTATGTATTTAATGTATTTAAATCTATTTATTGTAAATTCCGTTTTAAAATGTAAGCCATTCCTAAGGCTTACTTCTTCTACGCCAATAGCGTATGTTAAAATCACACAAATGTATCTTCATAGTTTACGAAATATGTGTAGCATATATGGAGGTACGCCATTTTTCTCAATCATAACACAACAAACCATACGAATATTTCGTAGTAGACAGAAACATGTTCTTAAATTGTGATAATGATCGATTTTACAGCGGCAACGACATCAATCGCCTTTTCTCCTTTTAACCCAGAATAGCCTAATGCTTAATTTTTATGACGACCAACCATTTAAACTGATTATTTAAAAGGATGTAGTACAGCCCAGTATTTCCTCCACACATTTTTATCTGTGCCAGTAGCACATATATAAAATGTTATTTGTACGAGTATACCTCGGATAGTTCATTAAAATTTCGTGATTAATATTAACTTGATATTGTTATGACGATTTATTATTTACTTTGCGCGATATTATTAATTGTTTAAAAAGGTTTGTTTTGATCGGAAGTATTCCTTTCCATATCAGCCTCATACGTGTTAAATCGCATCTTTGCATTTTCAGTGGCTCATGAGGTACTGCCTACCAAAATGATAAGTTGATTGATAAGTGCCACGTCCGTTTTTCATATTTTACCCAAATGTGATTCATAACAACCCCCTTGCATGCAAGTAAAATATCACATCACATGGGCTTGGTAAAATGTTTTCTCTTTGTTCTTGGATTTTAGTCGTATATGGACTTTTCAAAACCGACACTATGGCTAATAAGGCGAACAGGCTAATCGGAAACCGAATGCCAATTTTTTCAAAATCTTTATTTTCGAATACCAGTTTGAATGCTTTGTTTGTTTCGGTGAACCGGTTATGGGAAATGCGTTTAAAGGCGGATTTGTGGTGAACAAACCAACAGCTTAAAACCAAGGAAATTATCAACAATTGATTCTGCTGATCCATTCGGCAAAATAAATTTCATGGCCTATATTAGTATTGATTCCAGTTATCATACCATAATTCCATTTCAAGCAATCGAAAAAACCCACAGAGTTTCATAATTTCAACCAATATGAGTGTTAATAAAAATGCATATAAGCTGCAAAATTTTGTAAGGTAATAATAATCTAACTAGTTTCCTGGCGAAAATTAATAATGATAATAACAAATCAAAATTTATTAAGTTAGCCTATCATCAAACTTCTCTAAATGAAATTTTTTATAATGTTTCCAGAAGCACACTATAAACTTGTTAGAAATGATTTCGCAGCATTTACTCAACACTTACCGTGTTTTTAATAAGGAATTTTTAAATTCTCATCTGACTCTGAAAATCCGCTTCTAAAATTAATATCGGATTGCGCAATCTTCTACCTATATAAAATTGTTACGTTATTGACTGACTGGCTGACTGATTATCGCCCAGGCCAAGCGACTAAAGCTAAAATCATGAAGATTTGGTGTGGGGTGCGAGAAGAGATTTGTCAAAATTAGTACTTTAAGGTCTACAAACAGAGTTAAATTGGAGAAATCTGGTACTATCGCCAAGTTCAAACGGCCAGAGCTACAATCATGAAAATTGGCGTATGGGTTCCTCTTCTAGAGTAAAAATGCGGTAAGAAGAAGTTTTTGAAATTCTCGCTTTAAGGAGTAAAAAAGGGGTTTAGAGCTAGAATCAGAAAAATTGGATAATCCACTTCCAAAATAGAAACGCGGTAGGAAGGAATATTTCGAAATTCGTGCTTTTAGATGTAAAGAGGCAAAAAGAGGCAAATCACGTACTATCGCTTAGCTCAAACGGCAAGAGCTAGAATCTCGAATATTAGTGTCCATGATCCTCTTCTGGATTCGACAGTCTATGTTTTCTAAAATGCAAACTTTTAAGGGTAAAAGAAGGATAAAAGGATACAAATCGTCCAGCTCAAATGGCTTGATCAAAAATCTTGAAATTTTATGCCCATATTACCTTTCCTGATTAGAAACGCTTTAAAAACTGATCTTTCAGAATGCATTTATGTGTTCAATATTATTTTTAATAAAATAAAGCTAGTCATTTTTGTTGAAGCGAAGTCAAGCTTAAGGCGTTCATTTTATTTTTGGCTGGCGTTAGATACGCTAAACCTTTAACGGTAAAACAGGGTAAATGGTAAAAAGCTGGTGCCATCGCCGAGCTGAAACAGCTTGATCTAGCATGGTAAAAATTGGAGTCTATATTAACCTTCCTTACTAAACGCCCGATTGAAATGTTAGTTTCGAAGTTCATGCTTTTAGCGTAAAAAACCAGAATCACCATGAGCATTGTCGTCGAAAACAAGAAACGATCGTTTATAAGTTGACCGTGAGAAATGGGGAACTTTACTACGATAGCTACTTATTACTCAAGAGAAATCACATATAACTTACAGTCGCGGCTTGTCAATGGGTAACTGATGGTTAGTACATTCCTGTTTTTGTTTCAAAATATAACAAAAATCAGAAAAATATCCATGTCTAAAAAGAAGGAGCATGCAGACGGGAACATTCGAAAACGGAGGGTCCAGCCTTGAAAATAACATAATAACAATTTCTCCTTAGGTGCTAAAATGCAAATAAATCCTGCATTATTAGCACCATTTTTTTTTTGCCAATTTATCATGACGATGTCGTCATTCGCGCGAATACATTTTTTTCATGTAAAGTGTAGACGATACACTTCAGCCGCGTTTAGGTAAAAAATGTAACATTCAGAAAGAAAGTTCTAAAGGGTCAATTATTTTTTACTCAACTGTGTTTCACGACTTTTTAACTTTATCGTGTGCTGCCCGTCTGCCTGTTTGGATGCCTGATAGACATGTTAAATGCCGTAAATCGTTATAAAACTTTTCAAGACCTGGGTAAGAGTAATATTTTGTTTAACAGTAACCGGGGATTTTACATGGGTTATATCGTTTTCCGAAATTCAACCCCAATTTTTTCCATATTCGTTCCTCACTGATTCCCATTTCCCATGGCGAAACACCGCAAAATATTTGCGTACGAGTAACAAAAAATAATAAATACAAATTTTAAATTTCTAATTTTAGCTTTTTGATTTACGACGCTCACAATTTGCGTTTTTCCCACTGTGGATCTTCTTCGTTATGTTATTGAATTGATATTTATTGTGTCTAAGTCTGCGTACATGTGAACTTTTATTTGATGCTGACATTTGTTTAGTGGAAAATGATAAAAAATATGCGCAGTGCATACAAATCCAAAAGGATACGACTGTCGTATCTACATCGTATTAATGGCACTTGCAACCACAGCAATAACTTCCATTAGTTTTTAGAACTTGCAGTTCATGGTCTGGTATCACGGTAAAATATGCCACTAAATCAGCCCACATTGACCATCCTCTACTCAGGTATTTAGTGGTAAGATTTTGCACGTGGTCAAAACGGGAGAATGGTAACTCTATACATTACCAAAATCGCAAAACATAATATAAAAAAATAATTCGATTATGTATAAAATTACTTACTCTTGTCCGTATCTTGAAAATATGTTCACAGGTATCCTACTCTCTAAGGTGTGAAACAATATAGCGACGAAAATACCCGGAAATATTTCACTTTCTTCGTTTTAATTGTCATAGCTTTATGTTTAAATTAAATATATTAAAATGTTGTGCTAAAACTCCAAAGAAGCTTAATTTGGCTTGAATTCTGCCAGAGAATAGAAACACATACCTCCAGAAATGAGTCAAATGGTAAGTAGTAGCTATGGATTGACGCAACGTAATGAAGCGAAATCATAATTCATTGATTTTGAACTTCTGCATAGAAGTTATCCAAAAAAATAGTCATTCTCGGACCATTCGTTGCCAAAAATTAGAGCAGTTTTATCGAATTTAGTATAACTGAATTAAATTTATGAACCTACAAACAACGGGTGGCGCAGTAGAACGTGCATATTTAAAAAATAGATTAAAAAATAAATACAAAAGGTATGGTTAAAATAAATCTAAGGCATTGCAGAGTAATAAATGGAGTTTATTTTTTAAAAATAACATCATCTAAATGGTGACCCTCTCTACGACGGCACTCCTCTAACCGCAAACGAAAATTATTGAAAACTTACTTCAGTAATACTGATGTAATGGCTGCCATTTCACCACGGATATTCTCCTTGAGCTGAACGATGTTTCTTGGATTATTACTGTAGACTTTGTGTTTGAGGTATCCCCACAAAAAAAAGTCAAGAGGCGTCAAGTCTGGACTACGTGGGGGCCATGGGATATCACCTCTTTTCGAAACCAGTCCGCCAGGGAACATCTGCTTCCGCACCGCCATGGAGCCATTTGATGTGTGACAGGTATCTCCATCTTGTTGGAACCAAGTTCTGAAATTCACTATTCTTGAACTTTCAATTTCTGGAGCCAAAAAGCCGTCCAACATCTCAACATAGCGTTCTGTATTAACCGTGACGATTTGGCCCCGCGCATTTTCGAAGAAAAGAGGACCAATTATTCCTCTGCCAGAGATTGCTGCCCATACTGTCACTTTAGGACTATGCAATGGTTTCTGGTGTTTGATTTTGGGATTTTCACTGTTCCAGAAATGAAAATTTCGACGGTTTACGAACCCATTCATAAGGAAATGAGCCTCGTCAGAGAAAAGTATATATTGTCAAAATTGGAAAATCGATTATCATTAGCAAATGCCAGCCTTCGTTTCAAATTTCTTCGCGATAATTGTAAGACAGACGATCTCTTGCGAGTCGACATTTGTGGATTTCCTCGTACTGACTCCATAACTCTCTCAACATTGTCTTCGGTCCCAGATGTTATTGGGCGACCATTTGCTTGTGGTTTAAATGTTGAACCGGTCTCTTCAAAACGCTTTACCATATTTTAATTAAATTAGCACTCGGAACTTTACTAATTCGCCGTAGTCCATATTCAGCACAATATAGTCGCCTAGTAGCAATATATGAACGAGAGTTCTCGCAAAATGCGCGACGCTTCCCGTCGAAGTGATTCATAATGACTAAAACTCCATGAGCCCGCCAACCCAACGATGTAGCGCCCCCGGCCCGCGCCTTTTCTACCCTGCAAAAAAAGATGATGCAATATGCACGTTCTATTGCGCCACCCTGTATATGGATATATGTATGTTTACATTGACATATGTATATATATATTTACATACATATATATATATGGATGGTACCGGTTAGGGCGGGACAATGTTGTCCATTTTCCTTCCTAGAAATACATTTATCGAACATACGTTGTGGACCAAATTTAACTGCATTCCGTACAAAGGATATGGAGCTAAGAATATATGGAGTAAATCGGCCATTCGTAATGAAGATAACCGAAAGGGCTTGGTTACATGACCCATTTTTCTTTCATTTTACTAATCCTACTACGTAATACAAATTAGGAACTGCGGAGGAAAGATTGCTTTTCGAAAAATAGACCAATTTATGCGGGACGTCTTTTATGGTACATCCCATACGTCGATAGACCATTTACACTACAAAGTGACAAAATATTAGGCTGTGCCAAGTTTGGCGGGCGGTTACTTCGCCTATCAGCCAAGCTGACTGCCATCCCTCAATCGACTTAAAAGCTCATAAAAACATTTAGATGCCTTATTTCAAGTGCTACATTTTTGTCGTACCAAATGCTATATTCCATCCTTCGTTCGTGCTGGTATAAGTGCAACACACTGAATAAATTTGAGTTCTGTGCATTCTAAATTACAGGTAACAAAGGGATGTTGGTAAAATCTTGGTTTTGTATCACATATGTCCAGAAGGAAATTCGATAAATTAAGCAAATAAAGGAAAAACTGTGAAGTAGTTGGAAGGAAGTACTTCGACGCAAGGTAGATGTTGTAAGCGGAAGTAAATATACAGGAACTTCTCTTTAACAGTAATAAGAATGTAGTGGTAATTTGGAAACACCTCATTCGATCTTCATTACCTTATTCGATCTTCATTACAGCGTTGGTCAAAAATACTCGCACAATTTGTTTTGCTGCGTATTTAAAATTAAACAGCATAATTTAATTACAACAATATTCATTATTGAGATCCTTAAGTTTTTCTCCCCATTACTTTTTGAAGATAATATTGGTCAAGTGGGTGCCGTAATTTTTGACGCCCATTTTACCGAATTCCCTTGGCTCCCATTAATGAGATATGGTAGAGCTTCTCATATTCGGTGATCTTACACGCATTTTATTTTTAAACTCACCACGGTGGCCTACAATTTAACAAATCCGAACGTCACAGTTAGAGGAGCATTTAATCCATTACTCGACTAGTATTCACCAGACATATCGAGGTGATCGCCGCTCAAATAATTAACGGCAATTAAATCCGATATACGAGTGGTAATGTGTACTAGCCATAACGATCGTTCACTATATCGGTGTGAAACGATCGGTCATCGGAGTCATCGTTGGAGAAATCGTTATCGAAGAAGAAATCGTCATTGTGTTATATGAGTGTACGCATGAAAAAAAAAACAGTAAATTTTGTATTCTAATTCTAATAACATACTCCTAACTTATATGCTGTATAAGTTATCTTAGATAATTATTTGTAGAGATTAAGATATGAAAAAAATACAATTTCTTTCTGTTCAACTTTGCATATATCACTTACTACGTCCATGTGTACTGAAGCGGCAACAAGAAAATTGTGGAAGTTTCAATATAAAAAAACGGCCAGTTTTATGCAAAAATATGTCACAAAATTCAGCATAATTCAATAAAATGAAATTGTTGACGACTTTAGTGCTAAGAACAATGACGAATAATTTAATGCACAAATTAAGTTCCAAAAAAACTTTCCTGCACATTTAGAAATAATATTTCACACTAAATCATATTGATTTTGCAACGTATAACTTAATTTGAATATCAATTCTATTTGAATATATCTTTGTTTTAAAATGAGTGTTACATCATACAACAAGCCTAACCAACGTCTGGTGTAGTTGGATTTTTGCTTGTCGAGAGAGGGCTTTATCATTGAATTGCTTGCTTAGCCCATTGCAACATGTGTTAGCAAGCATAACTCTCTCTCTCTCTCTCGTCTTTATCTTCATGTTGGCATAATTCGTTTTATTTGCATTGGATCCGAGATAGATGGCCTCATTAACCACTGCAAAATTATAGTTGTCAACGTTTACACATCGTCCTAAGCGAGCACACTCTTTGTTAGTTTAAATAAATAACTTTGTTTTGTCCTCCTTTACCGTCGACCCATTTTTGCTGACTCGATCACAGTGTTTGAGAACGATACAGTAACATTACGCAAATTTCAAGTGATAATGTCTACATAGTCATCATACGCCAGTAACATATGGCTTTTGTTAAAGATGGTACCAGTCGTGTTAACTACAAGCTTACTAAGATTTGTAACCAATTTCACTGAAAACTTCGTGACTGTCATAAGTATAAGCTTCGCAGGAATTTCAGTTTTTGCCGTACCGTACTCTCGAAAGCAGCTTTATATTCGGTGATGGTCCGGGCAGTTTTTCTGAGGACGCACTCTAACACTTTTCCAAGATAATGGCCTTTTATCGAAAGTAGTCTGTACAAAGTAATTGCATTTATACTCGTATACGGATCTGTCTGGGGTGCCAAAAAGGGTGTGATATATTGCTGTATATTGTGCACTAAATCATGGCAAAGAATAACAATTGTAACTTTTTGAAGTCCTCCGCCTAGCAATTAATGATAGGCCAGCTTAAAAAAAAATCAAATTTCGTTGTATGAAGCTGGTATGGGAGAATTTCTCACATTCAGCGAGATTGCACGTGTTATATTTTTATGGACTCCCCCAACGCTACATCGCTCGACAACTCCAAGTGTGCGTTAGGCAAATCAAGGCGACCGCTGTGAAATAAAGATAAATTGGTTGTATCGCGATTTAAACCCGCGATCATATGCATGATAGTCACATGTTCTGGCCACCATACTACGGCCGATCAATTAATTTTGCTATATCGACCCATTGCACATGTGGCATTACTGGGGGCGTGGCAATATAGTCCGTTTATATTTAAAGATCTAAGTTTATACGTGCTGAATTGTATTGAACTTAGTCCGCTTGAATGAAAGAGGAGAATTTGGGAATATGTAGATTAAATTAGATAATTTGCATGGGAGATGAGGGAGAGGGCGTGTCTATCTGGTCAATTCTAGTTTTCTCTAATTTTACCAATAATACTAATGCAATACAATTGGCAAGTATTAAGCAACATGAGTTTACAATGCTCTCCGTCTTAATTTTGAGAGCTCAGTTTACAAGATGTAGCAACGTGTCTGCCAAATTTGACTGATTTTCATACAACTGCTTCAAAGATATAGGGCCGGCCAGTAATTACAAATTGCAAAGGAAAGATTGAATCTCGGGATATTTGCTAATTTATGTGGGAGATACCAGAGGGAGCTTCACAATGTGTTCCGTTTGTAATGACGTTTCAAATTAACATAAATTTTTGTTTTCAATATTTACAAAAATTTCCAAAAAAAGAGTGTTAAATGAAATTTGGGTTCATCGAGCCTGGAACCTCCAGCTAGTGGGACCGAAGTTCAGTGCCCTAAGCCACGATTTTAACACTACCACTGTGTGAATTAACAGTGCTTTAACAGTGGCTTTGATATATGGGGGGATAATGTTAGAAATTATTAGAGTTTCCAAAGCATATCTCAATTGATGATCACTAATCAGTTCATATTCATTGTCTTATTTGCTTTATTCCAAAACATAATAGTTCTCTCTTTTCTGTTCAATTCTAAACGGTATTATATGTATCTCCCTAAAAATCTCGTGTACGCGAATAGAAACCTAGGCAATGTAAGGCTTTACAGCATCTTTGCATTATTTTCTATTACATACGCGCGAGCAATAAAGAAGCAAATAAGTTATTCAAAAAAGTTATTATTCAATATAAGTGCAATACAAAATAGCTTAAAAATATTCAAATGTTTGTTGGCAATATATCGAAGAAATAATATTAATATACATCAAGCCAGTCAGAAAAATGGATAGCGATCAATCGACTTAACAAGTCATGAAATAAATTTGGCATTAAGTGATATATACAATCATTCTTTCAGGTGAAGGTTTGTTTATTATTATGAAAAGCCAAATTTTTCTTCTCAGTAGCTACGATTACGATTCGCAAAATTTGGTAAAATTCTTTAAGTACATAATAAAACAATTTTTTACCAACCCAAAAATTTGTTAAGAAAACACATAGCACTTTTTAAACCGGAATGTCGAGGTTATTTTTATTATATTTGGTTGAATGACTGCAGTTTCAATATGATTTAGATTCCTTTGCACAAATGATATATATAATATTACTAATTAAAATTTTCTGGCTGAGGAAACAGAAATATTTTTAACATCATTCTTAAACTGCATAAAAAATATTGTTTTAAATTTTTTTATTAAGTTTTACTGGATACAATCAACTTATACGAATAATAATCAAACATATGGCATTAGTACATGCCTACAAACGCCATTGAATAAAACAACGTATTTATGAGTTGCATGCACATGGAGACGTTTCCTTCCGAACGATTGTTATTAGTTAAAAATTGACATAAAAATCCTTATTTGCAGTCTCTGATAATGTCAGACATCAAATGTTGTGTAGGTAAATGCATATTATTAACAATGACATTTGACTTTTATGCACCAGTTAGCATACAAAATCAAATTATTTGACGTTCTGTCAGTGATTATTGCTGCCATCCATGCTTAGGCACACAAATGTAAAGACTTTATGTTAAATGTCAATTACATTTCATTATTAAAATAATGAAGAAATGCGTTTGATTGGGATGCAAGTGCATTTTATAGTTTTATGCATGTTGTGCAGTTTTCACCAAACCCACAGAAACTCTGTATGAGAATTTGAATATTTTATATAAAACTTTTTATGAAAAAAGCTAATAAAATCGGCACAAAAATATCAGTTGGATGAACTAACTTTATAAGATTATGTTAAGTATTAAAATTTAGAAATATGGAAATTTATTTCAAATTCAAAATTTTTATCACTCTCCCTAAAATATTGAGACTGACAGCGAAAACAATAGTTTTGCTCAAGTTTGCCGTTTCGTATGGTGGTTTTCGGAAAGGACTAGCTAACTGTGGTTGCCGTGTTCCAAGTTTCAGTAGATTCGTATAGATATTTCTAAAATTATGATAAGTACAATATATTGATTATGAGATCCGTACTGTCACTGTTCACTGTCAGATCAAGACAGCAAACTTACGTTAGGATCTGTTAAGGATTACTCGGGCCATGGGGCTCATCAGACAATAAATCGCTCAGCCACTAAACAGACATGCATGCTCAGAAACTTTGAAGACGGCTGTGCGATGTCTTCCGGTTTGGCCGGATGACTGGTTATTTGGCTAATAGATACAGTAACTGCCGTAATGTTTCGCTGGCAGTCGGAGATTTTGAATCTACTATATCGGCTAACCCCCACCTCCTCCTGACACTCTCATACAAATCATAAAATGCAATGAAATGAATTTTTGATGTGCAATTCTACGTAAACTTCTAACTTCTACCACTTAGACTTCAGTTACCAAAATCATTGCTCATTGCAGTACTTCATAACGTCTGCGAAAATTTCAGAAAAATTGACCAAGTGGTACTTCGAATACAAGCGACCGTTTGGAACCATGTACCCTTAGCTTCACATCCTTCAAACAGCGGCAGTGAATTGAACCAAATTTAGCACACGCCCGCTTATGATAAACTTATTTATGATGAAAATCGACTGCACTATCACGCTCATTCGGCCACCTCATATATAAAAAAATTTAATTTTTTCCCGTAAACCGTAGGCTGCAGTGACATAAATTTTTGTCAATTCCAATTTACTGTAATGATTGGTAAGATGTTAAAATAATCAACCTGATAACCTTGGTTTTTCTATAACACTACCTCCCATACAAATTACCTAATTTAACCCACGATACACCTGGATTCATATTTTCTTTCAGTAGTACTAAATGCGGTATTGTATTGTGTCGATGGAATGACGTCTGGCTGGCTATCTAGTTGGTAGACACGATATGAAGTCAACAAAGTAACGTCCCGTATAAATGAAAGATTGAACCCTTAGCTGTCATGTCTTTCAGTTGCACTGAATTAAGTCAAATTTGGCACATTTCATGCATTTGATAAATCCAATTCCTTGAATAAAAGTTGTCTGCACCGTCACTCCCTCTATTGCGCCCACCATATAAATGGCGTCCCAACAAGAACGTAAGATTTAAATGACTGATGCAACAATTGAATTGTTTCTCTGGTCGTATGACAAGTGGCGTCTCTTTGATGAAACCACATGCCCTCCACATTCATTTCTTCAATTCTAGGCATGAAAAAACTGGTTAGCATTTCACGATACCGAACACCATTGACTGTTTGCGCTTGACATGTCTCATTTTCATAAAAAAAAGGTCCAATGATTCCTCCAGCCCAAAATCCACACCACACAGTGACACGTTGAGAATGCATTTGCCTTTCGTGAATCACTCGAGGATTTTCCTCACCCCAAATGTGAGAATTCATCCTATTGATGAAGCCATCAAGATGGAAATGGCCCTCGTCACTGAAGATGATTTTATCGGCAAAATCAGCATTTTCATGTTGTCTCTCCAATACCCAATTAACAAACTCCATGCTCATCTGGCTTCAGTTCTTGAGTCAATTGAACTTTGTATGCATGAAGATGCAAATCTTTCGTCAAAATTCGCTGCATAGTGGATTTGGAGACACCAATTTGCTGACCTCGGTGTCGAATGGAGGTGGATGGAGTTTAAGCGACATAATCACGTACAGCCACGACATTTTCGGTCGACCGACCTGGTCGAAGGCGCGTTGTTGTCTTTATATCACTAACAGACCCAGTTTTGGCAAATTTATTCATTAATCTCTTTACAGTTGACTCTTTTGGAGCATTATTGTGACCCCAAATTGATCGCAATTTGCGAACTGTAGCCGCAAAACTTTCACCATTTTGGTAAAACAATTTCACAATGAGTGTTTATTCGTGTAGCGCTCCATTTTTACTAACCTCGTACCTTCTACTAGCAAACAATAACAACTGTTCAAATGTCAAGCAATGACACTTCGAATGGCGCCAAATTTAAATCTTGCGTTCTTGTTGGGACACCCTTTAAATAGGACGAATTATCGACATTTGATTCTTCCCTCCTAATTTCTAATTCATGGTCTGCAAATTGCACTACTATTTCTAGTATCTTCCGCAAAAAGTACCAAATTGCCTAAGATCCGTATAACTTAGCCACGCATTAGACTCTCAGTGAACTAACCACATTGCAGGTGCCCCGCCTCCTTCTTAAAATATATTTATAGTGGTCAAACTAACCAATCGATCGTTATAGGAGGTGTCCATCGGGAAGGTATATTACTTTGTTTTGCCGCCATTGTCGTAAACTTCATAGTTGGCAGTCGTGAAGTAGAGACGTGGCAAACTTATTATGGAAAACCAAATATCGATTACTTGACGATGAGAAAGTTACGTGAAATTTTTGGGAGAAACAACATGCCAACAAGACGCGCTATTTATCGTGTAGTGAATGATTTCGACAAAGAGGGTCTGTAGCTGATAGGGTCAAGCACGGACCACAACGTACTGCGAGATCGACCGAAAACATTACTGCTGCTCAAGAAAGTGTTCAAAACAATCCATCAACCTCAACTCGAAGCCGTGCTCAGGAGAACAACTTTGGCCACAATTTTACACAAGGATTTGCATTTGTTTCCATTTAAGATTCAGTTGACACAAGAGCTTCTTCCCCAAGACCATTTACGCCGCCGTACATATGCCAATGGTATGTTACAGCTCGCCCGTGACAACCCCAATTTTCATGAAAAATCATAATGAGTGATATCATAGTGAGTGATATGAGAATAAACAGAATAGTTGGTTCTGGGCAATGGAAACCCCTCAAATTATTCATCGGAATCATTGGACCTTACTTCTTTGAAACTGAAAACGGCGTAACGGTAACTATCAATGGGGAGCGATATCGTAATATGATTGAAAACTTTTTAATGCCACAACTGCATGCTTTGGGCTTGATTAACATGTGGTATCAACAAGACGGTGCCACATCGCATACAGCCAGGATTACAATGGAATTACTGCGAGACCTCTTCCCACAACAAGTTATTTCAAGAAATGATGATGTTGATTGGCCCTCCACCGCCAGACTTGACTGCTCCGGACTTCTTCTTGCTTTTCAGATGCAAGGTTTATGCAAACAAACCAGAAACGCTTGAGCAACTCAAACAAAATATTCGCGATGAAATTAATGAAATACCGCGTGAAATGTGTGAGAATGTAACGAAAAATGTGCTTACAAGGGTTCGCATTTGTGAGGCTAACAGAGGCGGACATTTATCTGATATTGCATTTCATACATGACTGGCGACATCAGATAAACAAATTATCAATATAAGATCCATTTTCTTTCATTTAATCAAAAACTATAAGCAAACAAAGTAGTATACCTTCCCGAAGGGCATTGGCGAAATTGTCATATGATATGCTAGCTTAAGGCGCGGCACCGCCCCCATTACTTACCATTTTAAACGACCGTATCTGATGAATTTTAGGAGGAACAAAGATAAAATTTCACACGTATACAAAGAAATATTTCCGGCTAAAAAGAGGTCAGGGTAAAAGGGATGTCATCCGTTTTAAAATATTCGTTCTACCGGCCAAAGCAATTGCGGTCAATATCATAAAAGTTTACCAGTAATTCATTATTGATTACGAAATTGTCATAAGCTATATTAAATTAAGATTGGAAAAAGAGGTTCGGCATGGTTCACATATTTTAGCGGTCGTATTTCATGAATTATTGGAGGTACAAAGATGCGGTTTGACATGTATGCTACTTATATACCTATAGAAGGAAATATGACCCCTTAAAAAAATTCGTTCCATCGGGCAAAGTAACTGATAGATTGTCATAAGCATTTAACAGTAAATTTCTATCAATCACAAAATTTTTTATGCTATAGTGCAATTTTTATATGCTAAGTGAAAGGATGTGGCATCGTCTATAAGCTTTAACATCTATGACGGGCGTATCTCATGAACTGTAAAAGGTGTACATACAGATAACATTTGGTATACATCTTATTGGGCCGGAAGGAAACATGTCAGGAAAAACAGGGAGGTGTAACGCTCTTTTTAATACTCCACTAAAATGGTCAAATTTATTGATTGAGTGCTACAAATTACAAAATTATCACGAAATAACAATTATTATTAGGTTAAGTTTAACGAAAGGGGAGCGACTCCGCCCAACTAACAATTTAAATTGTCATATCTCAAAAATTATCAGATCAACGAATTCTGGACTTGATACGTACACTACAGAAACAGAAAGCAACATCATGGTCAAAAGCAAATGATACCAGGCTTGTTTTTCTGAAAGTCGATATTGAGGCCACTCCGATCATCATCACAATTTAAGAGCGTATTACCGTCCGTCACGAAATTCTTATGCGAATGTTAAGTTATGATTGGGCAAAACAGCGTAGCTCAACAATTCTATACAAAAATTCAGGCGACTCATAAGTTGTTAGAGATACGTGAATGGAATTTTTTACATTTGCTATTTGCAAGAAATAAAACCATGGGATGACTAAAACTTCGCAACGAAATTCATAAAATTGTAATAATATTAAATTGTTGTTATATTAAGAAAAGATTGAGCAAAAAGTCGTTTTTTGATAGCTCAATCCAGATTATACTCTTGGTGTTGAGTTGAGTTTTATACAATTATAGAAGACGTTGTTATCCCATTTGAAATGCTCGTGGGTCCGGTTAGTTCTCTGTATATAAAAATTTAAGTTTCTGTGATTGTGCATTTATGACCTTGTACCGAACTAAACCAATCGAATGCGATAAATCTATCACAGTACATTAATGTCGCCCATGAAGGAATCGTTGATTGCACAGTAAGGAGTGACACCGACCATACACATACACATTTTAGACGGTTTTTCTAATTAACGATTAGAGGTATACAAAAGAGATTCGGTAGGTATGCTAGTAGCATAAAAGAAGAAAAAACGGGCATTGCTGCACAGCTTATCATTTTGAGTGACCACATCTCATCAACTGTAGGAGGTATATAAATGCGATTTGATGCATATGCTGCTGGTATAGGAAAGAAATAAGTCCTCACTCCGACCGATCGTCACCAAAATTCAATGATAAGTTGATACCAATCCTTGAAATTGTCATGTATTAACTAAAGTGGTGTGTTACCGCCCATACGCCTTAACATTTTCAACAGAGGTATCTTATGCTGATACCATTTGATATATATACATTAACATTACCATAGAGCAAAAACTGGGCAAACATTTTGTTTCGCTAAAATGGTCGAAATAACCGACTGATTGTTAAAAAAATTAAGTAGTGTGTTGCCATCAATATCGAAATTATTACATGCTAAATTAAGTTAAGATTAGAAAGTGACGCAACCCATACAACTTAACGATTTTAATAGTCATGTCTCATAACATATTAGAGATAAATATGTGAGATTAATTAAGAAAACCAAGGAGAAATAAGGCCTAGGAATATTGGGTTTGATGAAACTTTGAATCGGAATTCATAGCATTTTAATAATTCAAATTAAACAACGAAGCAGATTGAACCCGGAAAGGTTTGTTGGCAATTCAATCCAGGTTCTATTTTAGTTAGGATAAATCTGTCATTTGTAAGGGAGCTACAAAAAGGGGCGTGACTAAATGATAGGTTTTTGCTGGTTTTATTAGCAATTGCAGATGTAGGGGGAAAACCAATTTCGAAATATCGGTACATTTTTGTGGAAGGTGCCAAACCATTTGCAATATCCGGCTATGATCTGGCAAAATATTAGGCTGTGCCAAGTTTCATAAATATTTGCAACTACTGTATGCACCTGCTAGCCAGACAGACAGACGGAAGTAGCTCAATCGATTTAAGAAGCCATATAATGCTTTTGATCAAAAGATTATTGGCACTTTAGATGCTTCCTTAAGAGTGTTACATTTTTATTGAATCAGATGATACCATCAAATATTCAGTAAATTGAAATTTTCCCATGTAGGGATAACGGCAAAAGTGACCAAACGGACTTCCATTCATAAATACCCTGAAAACAAATCTTACTTAAAAGTTTAATTCAAAGATTGTTTTCGTATTCTTTGTTTGCATATTTTTCGCGATTTTTTTATTATTATATAAATATGCTATTACATCAAAAGTCCTTTCGTGCATTTTCGCGTAATATGAGAAAATGTGCAGGTATTGCGAGTCATCTCCAGCCACCGCTGTCGCTGATATTAACATTCTAGCACTTATTAAACTAAATAACTCTAGAAATTCGATCACGTAGCTTCAAGTGTTTGTATATGGGAATTTGCGGAGAATTGTTATTGTATTATAGAATGCAATATATTTAATGCAGTGAAAAAATATCTTAAGGTCACAAAAACATACAAATAAATATTAACACCCCCATAAACAAGTACTCACGCGTGTGCATAAATGCCAATGGCGGAATCGTCAAGTCCTTCTGCGTAGAAGGCCCTCTATTTACTTCTTTAAACGCACCAATTTACCTGGTACATGAATGTATTATAAGAAGGATTTATCTTCCGTTCGCTTGCATTTCGATATGTATTATTTCAGATACCAAATATTGTCTATGATAAAATGTATTTTCATGACACATTCAATACATTCAATACTCTCTACAAATGCTAGTAGTAAACGTGATTAAGTATTTCCACATAAAGGAAAAGTGGAAAAAGTCTCGTTAACAATAATATTTGCTTCCTATGGAAGTCCTATTATATATATATATATATATATATACATATACATACATATATATTGTATATGTATACATGTATATTGTATATATATTTCTTTCTCTCACTCCTATGATCGTAGGGCAATTGAATTCCAATCGTTACCAGATTGACTATTGCTGTTTCTATTTCAGTTTGCCGTTTTCATGTGTGTGATGGACGTCTGTTGTCTTGGGGATTCCAGTCAATGGTTTGTCCAATCGTCCGTGGATTTCCTCCAAGTATTGCCAATCCAGCGCCACTTGCGTTATTTGTTTCCGAATTTATTTATTGTTGATGGGTTTTATTCCACAAAAGACTGGTGGTTAATGGTTAATAATTCGCAATATCTTTCGCAGACAGATGTTTATAAAGGACTGCATTGCTATATTCCATGATTCGTATTCATAAAAGAGTGCCAATTTAACGTTAGATTTAAAAGTTGCGACTTTGCCTTCTGGAAAATGGTGCTGAATTGAAACACTGGGTTCAAGATACCGCCGCTACAATTTAGTTGGTGCAAAATTTTGTGTCTCTAAATGCAACGAGCGGTATTGGGGCGACATTTGATTCAAACCTTCTTGTACCTTCTAAAAAAATATTATTCCCCATACGATATATTGCACCTTTTGAAATGCTTGTACAAATATTTTTTCTCTTTTCCAGCGCCTCAGGTTGCTCGCATATAATAGGTTTGATTAACCTAAAGTCAAGTCAGTCTGAGTATTTTGGGAATATAATATAACTTGCCAATCTGAGATAATTTTCAGTATCGTAAATTAGAATCCAAATCAAAAAATCGTATATATTTTTCTTTGAAAACTAAGATATTATTATCTTGGACAGTTCTTCTAATTGAACTTGAGTGAAAATAAAATACTAAATATTTCTCAAATGTTACCTTAATTCACAAACTACAAAATAAATCTGTTCAATACCGGAAAATGGATTTGGTGTTAGGTTATTTATAAATGAATTTATGTACTGGTCTACAGCGCGTCATATCACACTACAGCATGCACCAATAGTTCAGGTGTCCATATCCCAGTGACATTCAGACATAGATTGGGTAAAGCCTTGCTCTAAAATTTGTAAGAAAATGAGGAAGTAAGGCCTGTAAATTGGCTTTAAATATGCCCGATGTGAGGCCTTTCACGACATGAATTTCCCCACTGTGGTTCACACATAAATATTTTGGGGTTGCGTACGAGCATGATGATATTATGTGTTGATAGTGTTTTTACCACATTGCTTACGCTCACATCAATTTATGATGTCCGTAATAAAAACATGCATCTTTAAAGTGTATGATATACACTTTGTAGCAATAAAACATTGTCAGGTTAATGTGTAGCAGCATAAAAGGCAGAAGCGTCTAAAAGACTTCCCAACCACAATGTCCACGCAAATAGCAATGATATCGAATGTCGCAAGGATACGGGCAAAATACTTCAAAAGCATTTGTATGATTGTTTTATTATCGTATGATAAACGTGTTCTATCCAATTTTTCTATTGCCTTGTGGCTCTGACGCCTTTCTAACAAAGTTATCTTCGCTGTTCTCAGCGCTATAGAAAAATAACAACACCTAAATGTTTGTCAAATAATCCCGCAAATATTTATAACCTATGCAACACCTGAAAAGATAATATTGGTTCAGTACTGATAAATATAATATAGTACATATACATCGCATAATAACAATATATATATGTACATATATATACTTGGGATTATAATGGACACATGCCGTGTAATATATGTAGCGGCTTCCATACCATATACATTTTGTAAAAAAGTAACGGGTATTGGTCAATTAAATACAAAATATTTATTATTCATACATTCATTCAGACCCATTCCAAAATATCATCAAAGCATTTGTCAAACACAGAAAGACTTTAGTTCTTACCACTTATTCGCCTTCATGCGGTTGTTCGGTGATATTTGTTCAGGTTTGTCTACAAAATTAGACCACAATGATAACATTGTGTTTTATCGTAGAGCAAAACCCTTCAGTCTTCTTCTTACAAATCCGTTCATTTGCCACTAATTTGCTGTCTTAAATGCCAAAAACGTCCAGATAAGATATTTCGTTTATCAAAGAAAATATTCAGTGTTGATATGACTTTTGATTGACTCTGATGTGGATTTTCCATTCCGAGGCTTGTTAACTGGTTTGCCTGTCAAATTCGTAAACCAATATCTTATCACCAGTTATATTGCCTTTTGCGAATGTTTTCTAAAGTGTCTTAAACATCGTCTCGTCCAGGGTAAATATGATCGCTTCTTAAACCCACATCTTTCATAGGAAGATACTAATATATGCCCGGAGAAGGCGGCAAGAATAAACATCCTTGTGTATTATACGCTGCACGTAGATAATAATCGGTCTTCTGCGATTCTTCTCAAGTTTTGACAATGTTTTTGAAGACTGGTCTTTTCAACGGAGTTTTGGTTGCCGAAACATTTCGACCATTTTCTTGATTCCACAGGACATTTTCCATATAAATTTGGCTACATTTTATGAGATTTAGTTGAGTGAACAGGGAGAATTGGCAACATCAGAACGTATTTTGATAAATTCAAACGCCCCAGTAAAGCTTAGTTTTATTTATTCTACAGGTTGATAACCTTGAAATAAGTTTTTGAAAACTGTTCATATAACACCAAGTTTTAATAAATTCTTCATACTAATGAACCTAAAGAAATTGATTTTATTGCTTCTAACAATCAGAATTTCCAATACAATTTTATGAGACTTGTTAATACTGCATCCATACAAATGTATTGTATTGACAGGGCCAGCATTTAACGTAAGTAATAATGTAGGTTATTACAAGTACTAGATAAAAAGTACACATAATGAATAAATTAAAATAGTTGAATATTTTAGTCATTCATATCTTCATACCTTTATCCGACGGAATGAAGTTATGTACCATTTGGTACGGCCAAAAATGTAATAGTATATTTTGACCAAATGCTTCAGGACTTTTTAAGTCGATTGAGGGATGTCCGTCTCACTGCTTGGCTAATTGGTTGGTTGGTTGAAACGACAACCGCCGCACATGTTTGCGAAACTTCTTAAAACTTGACACAGCTTGCAAATAGTAGCCGTGGATTGTAAATGGTTTATATTTCCCATATGAATTAACCCATTTTACAAAATTTAATTTGTTCTACATAACTCCCAGTCATACATTGCAGCGACTTCAATTTTCGTCTGTTGTTTTAATCTATAATTTCCATACAAATGACATTACATGCCGGCCCTTCAATAAAGATTGGTTAATTTTCCGAAATTCGATTTTATCCCTGCAGCTTCTAATACTGCATACTGCTTGATAATATTTGATAAATCGGCCAATTAACCACACCCCTTATGTTACTTTCCATACAAATAACCGATTTGAGGCCTACTCGTACATTTATACGTTGATAACTTTTCTTCGGCAGCAGTAAATTCAGTCAGAGTTGCTAAAATAAAGTCAGAGTATTTAAACCTCCCACCGAAAATGGGCCGATTTGCTGTCATGTAAACTGACTTACACATACCTTCACCCAACGTTCTTTTGCTTTGCTGGAAATGGGTGAATGTCGTCATAAACGGTGTGGTAAATTGTTATGTTCTTATGGAAAAATACTCTTAATTAAAGCACACCAAAGAAGCATAATTGTAACATTTGGCAATTATAATGGGACAACCGACATTTTGCAAAATCAGCCAAGTTGTATATGTGATACCCTAAGGTGCGAGGCGGTACGGTCTATTTTCAACCTCAGTGCCAAATGTGTGATACGGGCTCAGTTATGCTGCGTATAAAGCAAATGGAAGATACGAATCTAGAAATACGTTTAAAGTAAGGTAATTTATATGAAAGGTGGGCGTTGTTAGCCACGCGGTTTATCCACACTCTTTATCTCCCATATAAAGCAATATAATTCTTAAAAATTTAAGTACCTTCAGTCTATAATATATGGTTGTAGTGAAAAATTACCGGAACGTGTATGGAAATGTTACCCATTTCGTTCTGAGGACTTAGCTTATCAAACATTCGATATGCGCCCAATTTAGCCGAATTTGGTATAACTAGTTGAAAGAGAGTAAGAACATATGGATTAAATCGGCTATTTGCATGAGAGATACCAGAAGGGACGTGATTGCTTCTAGTTTTAGTAGTAGTAGTAGAAAGTCTTTTTTCTGCCTCCTTTTTCATTTTTCTATAGAAATGTGCCTCCACTGACACTTTACTCATGCACTGCCACATTTCCTACAGATAAATGTATCCACCGGCACTTTTTTTATACAAAACTGTAGAAAATATCTCCCAATAACGATTCTATTATAGGAAAGTGCAGTCACTGATACATTTCCAGTGAAACTTTACCATAAAACTGTCTTGACTTATCTATAAAAAATAATGTCTCCAACTGTTACTGACATTTTTTTCTATAGGAGAGAGTTTCCCATCAGTGTAGCAGATAACAGCTGCAAATACTAAATGAAAGAAAACTGAAGAATGCTGGTCCCAATGCTTATTTGTTCGCAATTAAGTTGTACGATCGGAAAGATATTGACGTAATAGGAACAGAAAAGAACCGGAATGTACTAATGATAATTCGACGATATCCTTTGACTAATGTAAGGGTCAATAACAAAAGATGTAATTTTTTCAACATTATTTGACATTATCTTTTTCGGCAATGCTAATAAATGCTTGCTTTCCGTTTATCTGCTACCATTATACACATAAAGGTTAATGCCAAACTGTGACTATAATTTAGCATTGCCCTTGCATCACTGTTACAAATGACCATAAACTTTTTGAAACTCACTTTTGAAGCGCCAATAGTTTGCTTGTATGATACTGATTGATGCTTCGTGCTTTCTTGAGCATATTCAGTTTGAAGTAAATCCCTAGGATTTTGAAGCTGTCACCCTAAGACCGTATTGGCATACTGATTCATTGGATTACCTGGTATTTTTTGAGATTCCTTGCTTTTTGTGAATATATTTGACGCAGAGACATTTGAATCTGATAACTATCTATTGGATGCGAAATAACTGATTAAGACTTCTCCCCATTTTGAAGTTGTGTTCATAAGAAATTATGCAAACAAATAAAATTGAAAAAAAAATATGATTTCTTGACATAAATTTTAAAGCTGGTATAGTCGAATTTTCAGTTTCATATTTCAAATTTTTGTTCAACTAAGTCCTAAGAAATATAATACATGGACTTGTTGTTAAATGGTTTGTAATAGAAATCAAAAGGTTACATTGACTCAATTTTTAGATTGTTTTTTACTTTCGAACGAAATTTCATTTTACCCTTGTTGAGTATAATTTCATGAAAATAATCAATATACAGGGTTATCCATTTATTGGTTTCACAACCGGCGGTCTGGCAAGGCTGTCAACTGTTAGATACCTGTCACCTGAAGTGTTACGTATTTAGTGATAGGTTTGCATTTACGACTATGGATCGGTTAACAACCTATGAACGCTTAAAAATAGTTAAAACTTACTACAAAAGTGTTGATTCAGACGTGCGCTTCCAATCAACAAAACAACAAAATTTTCTTCATCGATGAAGCCCATTTCTCACTTGGTGGTTACGTCAACAAGCAAAATTGTCGCATTTGGGGATCGGAAAACCCTGAAGTGCTTATGGAAAAGCACCCGGAAAAAGTGACTATTTGTTGCGGATTGGAGGTGTCATTGGCCCGTATTTTTTCGAAAACTACCTCAAAAGAATTCATCGTTGCAACCAATCCAGAGGGGCTCATTTAAAGAACGTTTTATTTCGTTAATAATGGCAAGGCCCACACATTATAATACAATACAAGTTTCATCGAAATCATATATTTATGTCTGTTTTAATTATTATTTGAAACCGAAAAATGGGTAACCATATATTCGCATATAAAGTTTAAATTAACTAGATTGTGGTAGATCAATTAAACTACTTCTCAGTACGTGCTTGACTTTTAATTAATCCATTCATTGGAACGCAGGGAATGTCGCTTTGCCGTATTTCTGAAAGTTGCTCAAGCTGTCGACAAAGTTTGGCACGATCGTATAATGACAAAAATTAGAAAACATTTGCCGAAAGAGGTGCCCTCTACTATGCCATATTTTTACAGGTGACATTCCGGCTCATCCAGGCTGCAAATATCCTCCAAGATCACCTCAAACGCATTGAGAAATGGTTCATCTACTGGAGAATAAATGTATACAAGTGTCATTTACACTAAACAACAATACATGCCTAACTCTCCGGTTCAACAATATTGTCATTCCGCAGAGCTCAGAAGTTACCTACCTTAGCGTCCGCCTTGACAAAAGGCTGACTTGGAGAAGTCGCATTGAGGTCAGAAAGACGCAAACGAACTTGAAAATTAGGTAACATTATTGGCTACTTAATTGACACACAGGACTTAGCCTAAATAGTAAGGTATTGATCTATATGAGAATAACTAAACCCGTCTGGTGCTATGGTGCCCAACTCTAGGGCGGTGCAAGCCGCAGCAACGTAGTTTAAATTCAAAAGGCACAAGCAAAGATGTTACGCCACATTACGGATGCTCCCTGCTACAGGGGAAACTTTAACATACATAAGGACTTGGAAATACTTTATGTGGAAGAAGAGATAGAAAAAGATTAAAGTAAAACATAAGGCCAAGATTGAACATTACTCAAATGCCCTAGTTAGAAACCTTGGTAACGATCCTGCACTTTCCAGTATCCGGAGAAGCGACTTTGCGGTACAATAATAAAAACTTGTTAGGTTAATCATACAATTTGCGTTCAAAATGCATACGATGTCTAATCTGCATCATACAAGTTACTAAACCACAAGCTGACATAAGCATTTGGTTACTAAGTTAACCCCTGCCGATGTCAGAGGACCACACAACCAAAAATATGCAGCTACAAACCACGCGAAAAAGAAATATAGGTATACATATATTTGTCGATGACGAAGTGATGAGGAACATTTTCATTTCGGTTCGGTTCTGGGCAGTAGGAAACCCTCAAATTATTCATCAGTCACCTTTGCATCTATCAAAAGTGACAGTCTGGTGTGCAATTTGGTCAAGAGGAATCATTGGACCTTACTTCTTTGAAACTGAAAACGGCGTAACGGTAACTGGCAATGGGGAGCGATATCGTGATATGATTGAAAACTTTTTAACGCCACAACTGCATGCTTTGGGCTTGATTAACATGTAGTGTCAACAAGACGGTGCTACATCGCATACATCCAGGATTATAATGGAATTACTGCGAGACGTCATTCCACAACAAGTTATTTCAAGGAATGGACTTCTGCTCCGGACTTTTTTTTGCGGGGATATCTGAAAAGCAAGGTTTATGCAAACAAACCAGAAACGTTTGCGCAACTCAAACAAAATATTCGTGATGAAATTAATGAAATACCGCGTGAAATGTGTGAGAATGTAACGAAAAATGTGCTTAAAAGGACTCGCATTTGTGAGGCTAACAGAGGCGGAAATTTATCTGATATTGTGTTCCATACATAATTGCCGACATTAAATAAAACATTTATATAAGATCGATTCTCTTTCATTTCCTCAAAAGTTATAAACAAACAAAGTAGTATACCTTCCCGACAGACACCCTGTACTTATTGTTTGTGAGTGAAAAAAGTGAAAAAAAATACTGACGACGGGGACATAATCGACCCACTTCTGCACCGGACGGAGACTGGTGATGAAAACTAGACGACGACAATGACGACGTCAAACTGTACCAAAGGCAGGATTAACGGTCAAAATGGTTTTCCTGGGTTTGGTAGAATTGACAGAAAATCAGCTACTGTGAAGTGCTCCGCTATAGTCTAACACTTAAATTGGACATGTACTACCAACAATTGAACCGTCTGAAGGAAGCAATTGGTCAAAGGAGAGGAATTTCCCATCACTACAACATAAAGTATAGTCCGTACATAGTTCCACGTTGGTTCCTGCCTATGACGAATGAAAAATTTGGCTCAAAAGAAACTTGTGAAAATCTACTCTCCCAGTTCTTGTCAATAGGATTTTTTATGAGAGAGACGTAATGAAGACATAATGGACAAAATGGTGCATATGGAATGCCATGCGATAATAATGAATTTATTTAACTTTTACTTTACTTTTCTTTCTACTACAACTACGAGTATGTAATATTTAATTAAGTTATTAATTAATTTTTGTATTACAAATAGATGAAAAAGCGGTTCTAGACCTCTTTTGGTTATGTGAGATATGGACTGGCTATGTTATCTGCGCAAATTGCTATTTCAATAACAGACAAATGAGTATTTTGGGCTGTGTTGGCTGTGTTTTTCGTAAGAGTGGTTTCGAAACATTTGCATTCATTTGTGAACACAAATGAGAGCATTAATATTAATTATCATAATTATTACTCTTGTTGTTGTCATTAATTGTTATAAATACTATTGTTGTATTTAACATCAATAAACCGGCCGTGATGCGGTGTTTAGCATACGCGACTATCGTTCGCAAGATAGTGGGTTTAATCCCCGTTACCGCTGATTATTTGAGCGGTGGTCACCCCAATTTGTCTGACGAGCACTTCGAATAGTCCAGGAATTGAGAAGTATAATAAATGGTCCTAAAACAGTGGTTCTCACTAAATTGTGGATCCCGTTTGAGTGGGTTGAAAAGTAGGATACGTGTATGCTCACTGAATGTGAGCTTCTGGGGACATTTCTTTGCAAATACGTATACATATACCTGCCATGCCAAGTCACTACGCAAATGTATAATATGAAGTTTTCTTGTAAACTATCATCAGATTTTAAATGTTTTTTCTCGAAACTGCGTGCTAATTTTTCGTTGTTGTTCTATAGTTTAACGCATTATTATTATTTACATTACAATGCTGACTATCTGCTTATATCTAAGCTTTAAGCACTATTGTTACTATGCACACTACCTCTGCTGACTGTCAATTCTTAAAACTTTCTCTTCGTTTCATGCAACAATGTCCTGCTTCATGCGTAAGGGTTATTGTGACGATGGCGACTGCGGTGACAAATCGATCAGTTGTTGGTTAATGATAACATCATCAGCTTTTTGCCTTTCGCATCCTCGTATGTGTTTTGGCACACATACATATGTTTGTGTGGTCAGTTGTTGGCTCATATGTGCTTCCTGCAAAGTAAGAACACTTCCACTCTTCATTATTTTGCAGTAAATAAATAGAAATGCAAAACAGATGACAAAAAAGTTCATCTACCATAAATTGAGGTGTGATATTAAGGTAGGGTTTCATGTTCAGATTTCAATAACCAAGTTAGGGGAACAAATAGCGAACAATATTTTTTAAGTGATATCGATGTCGTTTTATTTGTACTTAATATCATGTCAAACCCTTTCGCGTTAAAACTTCCTCGAAGCTGCGTGGAAAATACGCCTGTATTCATTCTTTAACTTCAAAAAATTCTACAGTATTCATAACGATTTTATAGCACAAAAGTTTCTTCATAACGAGAGTCTAGGAATTAATTTATATATGAATGAATATCGCTAAATTGTGAAATAAATCGTAAAACATTTAAATTTTCGTCGATATACGATAAATGTCGCTTTGTTCGTATAATACGATATTTTAGCATGTCAAATCCATTCGCGTTAATGGCTTCCTCGAAATAATAACCCGGTATTCATACTTTAATTTAATTTCAATAATTTCTACGATTTTGGGTCTGGGCTTACTTTGTAAAAGTATAATATACTCATTCATAGTCCCAACTAAGATGTATCAGCACATAGTGAAATATTTGGTACACAATAACAGTTAACCAATACGGGGTTATCAATTTTTCGGTTTAAAAAGTAAAGTTAAATAAAACAAACATGAAGCTATGGTTTCAATGAAACTTTTATTTCATTATAATGCTTGGACCTTGTCATCATGTACGACATACGAGTACAATGTCATTTAAATGACCGCCTCTGAATTTTTTGCCCCAGTGGATTATTTTGAGTTAGTTTTTTCGGCGGTAACTTGGCGAATGTTCAAATTCTCCAACGTTTGGGGATTATCCTCGGTCGATTGTAACGACTATAATCAGCCCGTAATGCACGGAAATTGAGTCACGTTTGAATCACCACTTTTGTAGTACGTTCTAACTAACCTGTTTAAACTGAAAGAAAGAAAAAAATGTGCGTCTTCAGAATATAATTTGCAAAATGTGACACAAATATCTGAAGCCATCTTCATAAATAAATAATGGGCCGTCCAGTAATAAAGCGAAGAATAAATGAGAGGAATACGCCGTCAAGGGTGGGCCATATGAAAAAAACAAAAATATTCAGCGAGCGAAATCTGATTTATGGAGTATATATTTTTTAAAGAACATTTTGTGAAGTTTTGATTTTAGAAAGAAATTGGGAATCAGATATTCACAGAACACAATTGCCCTTGTTAATGTTTGTTAACGCCATTAAAATCCAGTATAATGATGGGGAAATATGTCCATTGCAAGTGCGTTTTGTGAGTAGTCGTGCTTACTTTGGGTTTTAAAATGGTACAGAAGTTCAATAAACAAATTCCCTTCCATCTCACGAATGAGTCCTAGGAGCGAGCTTACATACATTCAGCGAGCTTACAAGAATTGTATTTTCAAACTCACTCAACTATAGGTCCCAGTTTAACGACTATTCAGAACATCTTAGTTTGGGAAGCATTATAAGAATTGTCGATTACTCTGCCTTATCGGTCTTTGACATCTTGTTCTAATTTCAGTATTCTCCTTCTACAAGCATCTTCCCTCTTTTTCAGAAGAATTGGTGTTCACTTTTAAATATTAAACAATCGCACTGCAAAATTAAACACTGTGATTCAGTTAAAGCAATTATTAATTTTCGTACTACCACATTTATGGGATCTTAACTTTTTCTATCGTTGAAAGTATTGCATTACTACTTTTTGTAATTTTTTCATGAAGATGTAAAGCTCGATTCGAAAACATTTTTCGAATTATGTAATTCTTTTGTATTACAGGAATACAATGAAAGCTACGTCGCGCTTTCCATTAAAAGTTAAACGGAATAATGGATGTGGAATTCCCTCCTCTATCGTTCTTTCGACAAAACACGAAGAAAATTCTGCGGTTTAAGTTTTCAAATTGTCACAAATGTTCTGAATTAATGCCAAAATAAGAGCAATGTTGCAAATTACTGAAGTCATCTGCTTAGAAGTTATAAAGGATGCTTTGATTTTTGTGTGACAATGCAGATCATTTTTATTCGCTGTATTAAGCTTCTTAAGCATCTGATGAGTGTTAAAGTAAACTGAAAATAGAGCGTTTGAACGTAAGATATAAATTGAATAATATAATACATATGGTAGGTACCTAAAAGAATGTATACTTGTGTGTCCGGTTCACTTTTCAGCTACTTCCCAGCATTATAATGCAAAACTATTGAAAAAAAAAAATAATGATTTCAGTCTACGAATTAGAAGTTACAGGGGAAAAGTGTTATAATATTTGTATAAACCGATAAATTTGTATGGCTGGTTCTAGAAGCAAAGTAGCATTGTCATCCATTTTCATTTTCAGAACTAAGTTTAACAAGCACATGGGGTGTGCCAAATTAGACTAAATTCAATAGTCTAATTCTTGAATAGTATGAAACAAGGAATTTATGGGTTAAGTCTGTAAGTTATGTATGACGTCACAGAAGAGGCTTGACTACTTTATCCAGTACCCCCAGATTTTACTAAGCGTTAGGTGCACAAATATTTGGTTCTGGGTGTTACATTTGATATATACCTTCCTTCCTTTGAATGTAGATATAAAAACAAATTCACTTTTACAACAATTTGATTGTAATAATTTTGACTGAACGAGACCAGCTGTTTAGTGACGATTCTGATTGCCAGCTTGAAAAGCTTTTACCGTACTCGTCACCAACAGACTACAGTAGTGGGAACACTCTGCATGTACTTACACATTCTATGTGTGATTTTTGCAATGCTGTGCTTGTCCACGTCCATGTGTAATTCACTTCATATGTAAAATATGAGTAATTTCAAACGTGTAGACGTTTGACAACCGCGCTATCAAATACATTTCAGAAAGGTCAGCAGTAAAGAGAAAGCGAAAGGAACTGAATTGCAATTATCACTAGAGTCAGCTACAAACAGCTTGGAAATCAGAAAGAGATCCTCTCCAGTTATAAAAGAAGTCTAATCGATTCCAACAATTGAAAAGGCTTAGCCTGTGTTATAGAGAAAAAATTTTATTAGGGGTTGATTATGTTGTTCTATATGTATATATAGGTATGTTCATACGTTAATTTAAAATTAGCCGAACTTTTCTACCTCATACAAAGTACTTGAACTTCTATAATGAAGTTTGACGCAAACAATGCTATGTTTGGCGGTTGAACTTAATTGGAAGAAACTGCATTGAGTCATGTTTTATGTCGTTGTTGTCTCCGTTTAAGTGGTTGGATTTAAAACATGGATGCTGCCTAATTAAGGAAATGTGCGTCTTTTCAGAAAGCCTCTTAGAATTATTCGAAAATTTGCTCAGAAAATCTGGTTTTTTGTTATTCGGCCAACAAAAAACAGGCTAAGCTGTGTCAAACTTTTTATATTGAAGAAAAGGTTGTGGAAAGAGCAGGAACTGGCCAGTATACGAAGAGTATACTGCAATTATGGAAATAGCAGCACTAGAGAAAAAATTCCCCGACAGTGACCAAAACGAGATCAAAATTGCTGTATCATGACTTAAGCAAAACAAACCTCTGGGCTGATAGAGGCTATGAGCTGATAATCAGCTTTCATCAGCTCTTCATCACGATTTGGATCAAAGAATGCTGCTAGTCTGTGTTCCAAATATAGTGGAAATATACTGTTGTTTATAAGATTCAGACAAGAGTGACATGTGAAAGACTAATGTCGATTCTAGCTGACTTAATTGGACCTTACCAGCATAGATCTAGACCTAGTAAATCAACACATATTAACACTACTCAAATTCTGGAGAAGAACAAAGAGAAGCAGTAAAAGTGGGTCCGGTGTTAGACGGGGATACAACAAAGTTATCTGTTTCGATTTACAAAGAGTGTACTCGCTTGGGACGCTATGTGAACGTTGAACTTAGAAGTGGTGGATGAATTTATCTATCTCGATTCTGCCTATAACAATAGGGAATGAAGGACTCGTACGTATGTTCCATGTATGACAGAATAATGGAGCTTTCTTTTGATCGCATGAAATTTGTGAAGAATTCATTGTATTTTTTAATATCCGATTTTAATACCATTTGCCCTTTTTTCTGCTACGAGGAATTTTTGTACACGTTCTCCAATTCTACGTATTTTTACTAAAAAGACGCAATAGAGCAGACCTATTATTGTAGACCTTTAAATATTCACAGCACAACGTCAACCTTCTATTTACATAAATCTAATGGAATGTTATTCTAGAAATCAAATGAAATTTGCAGTAAATCGACATAATTAATAAATGTTGTCATACTACGTTTTCTACGTGTTTTTGTAAATACTACGCCTTTGGTCGTCAGATCAAATGTCATGAAATATAGTCCAAAGGTATTATATGTATATAACCTTTATCGCACGAAATATTTTTAAATCTTAGTAAGCAGGCTTCTCTAAATAAATCAAAAGGAATATTCTATTTGAATGAGCCGAAGAACTTGACAGATGAGCTTCTAAGAAAAATACGTGAGCAAAATCCTAATGTTGCAACAGGAATACTAACAAAAAATGATCTGGTCTTGTATATAACAACTTTCAATACTCGGATATGTTATTGTGTACATAAAAGACCATAAAGACCATATACTCGTAAGTTAAATAATTAATATATTATTTTTTGTTTATTGAACTTAGCCGTCCGCTTTATTATGATTCAGTATTCAGAATGAACGATAACATTATGAATAAGTATTATTATGTGTTTATGATTATTGTAAAGTGTCGACGATGCACAATTGGTTTGCACAACCAACATCCGCCACGATACACAGAATTCTTTGAATTCTGTCTGCACTTTCTGTCAACAACGAGAATTAAGAGCTTCTAGTAGCGTAAACATTTTTGATGTTAACACTTCCCTTCTGAAACAAGAGCATCCTCGATCGTTAAATTGATTTAATAAAATTATTCCAGGAGTAATTTCAGTTGAAGTGTTGATGTTGTTTATCAGAGTGCAGTTTAATGAGTGGCTATGTGGGATGTTATTTAAGCAAATGTTATTGCTGACATTTCGGATATTGTTTCTATTACAGATTGTTATCTTGTTATAATTTTTAACATATGTTGTTTTGTTGACAAATTTTCCAAATTATGTGGACTTAATTGCAAGTTTATTACATAAATTAACATCAGTTGTAGCAATGTTTATAATGTAAATTTTTAAATCATTATTTAATTTCAGAAAATTCAAACGTTTCCTGTAAGTTTATAAATGGAATCGATTCTTCAGCAAAAATTTTCTTGACGATATTAATCTCACTTTGGAGAGTACAGATGCATTTATTACTCCTACCTTTGCTTAGTGAATGGTATATTGGATATTTAACAATTCTTTTTTGAGCATGTTTTATTTATGTTTCCAATTTGATATCAATGTTTCCTTTAAGATATCGTTAGATTAGATTTTACAAGTTTTACAATGCCGTTTGTTGTTTTAGTTAATTCATTAATTTTTTAGAAGAGTAATTTATTAATTACTAGCGGACCCGGCGAACTTC
>JAHXMU010000395.1:4337329-4359467 GCA_019455685.1 Philornis downsi
TTCCGCCACAATGGAAAATATCTCAGGTGAAAATGATACGAAAACCAGGAAACCACCTGAAGAAACCTCCTCTTATAGGCCCATAAGCCTACCATCAAAAGTCCTCGAAATTTTATTTCTCCAAAGATTAAACCCCATAATAGATTCAAAAAAGCTAATACCTGATCACCAGTTTGGTTTTAGACAGGGACATGGGACGATTGAACAGGTTCATAGATTAGTTGAACTGATAAATAAATCTTTCGACACGAAAAAGTATTGCAATGCGGCATTTCTGGACATTTCACAAGCCTTTGATAGGGTATGGCACGAAGGTTTATTATTCATATTGAGGAAAATGTTACCCACGAATTTCTTCATTTTGCTGAAATCTTATCTATCTGAACGAACCTTTTTTGTTAAACACGGTGAAGACATGTCGGACATGCTTAAATCGCATGCGGGAGTACCTCAGGGCAGCATTATTGGTCCTACCTTATATCTGATTTTCACTTCGGACCTACCCACAGAAGAAGGGACTCTTATCGGAACATTTGCAGACGATACAGCTGTTCTTGCCACTGACGTCAACCCAGATCAAGCATCTAGAAAATTGCAAAATCATCTCAATACCATGACAAAATGGCTGCAGAAATGGAGAATAAAGGCAAACGAAACGAAATCGGTTCAGGTAACGTTTACACTTCGGAGAGGATGTTTCCCTCCCGTGTCTATTAATAATGTTGAAATACCTCAAGCAAATGATGCATTTATTTGGACAGAACACTGACTTGGTGAATGCATATATTTACAAAAAGGCTGGCCTTGGGGCTCAAACTAAGACCCTGAAATTGGCTTTTTAATGGCAAATCCAAATTTTCCCTGGATAACAAATTAAAAATCTATAATTGCGTCTTAAAGCCCGTATGAACATATTGAATCCAGTTATGGGGGACTGCAGCAAACTCCAACTTTGAAATATTGCAACGCTTTCAATTCAAAGCACTGCGAACCATTACCGGTGCACCCAGATACTTCTCGAACAAACAGTTGCATAGAGAATTGAAAACACCCTTCATTAAGGAAGAAGTCCAAAAATACTCCGCTAGATACATGAATCGTATTCAACAACGTCCGAATCAGCTGAACGTCCAATCTGATGAACGAAACACTATTATTTAAGGAGGAGAACCACACAGGACCTGGCTATTCAGGACGAATATAGCAGTAGGGACACTCGAGCAAGTGTTCCCGAATAAAAATAAAATTTTAGTATATAAGTAGTATGTAGGCCAATGTAAATGGTAATGAATGTCCAAGGACAGATTGTAATAAATCCAGAATTCAAAAAAAATAAAAAATATATATATATATATCTTGGCATCATACTGATTCTCAACAATTGACTCAAAATTAAGGGATTTTTTGTTATCTATAACTATTATTTCTGGCATTCGGAATGACGACAATATCTTTCGTAAGGTTTCTTTCACATCTTCTGTAGCTCTTGACTTTAATACTTTTGTTTTCACCTATTTTGAAAATTTGTCTATGACTGTAAGAATTGGTTTTTTTGCCAGTGATATAGATATCTAAATGTACAATTTTACCTGGGTATTGTAGGATGGGTGTTTCATGTAGAATTATTTTGATAAGATGACGCTCATATTTGTTTTCTCTCCATATTTTGCATAATTTAGTAACCTTTTTAATCTTTGAATGGATATGTGGAAAATAGAAATTTGACAGAATTTGGGAGTTTTCCTAGAATAGCATAAGTTGTTTTTATACAATTTGTAACTGGAGGAATTAAAGTTTCTTTCAGAATGTCCGTCAAGTTTCCTATGGTAAAATATGGTTCTTGAATTATATGTCTGCGATAAGTAGGAAAAACTCTTTCAGAATTGTAAAATCTGATTTCGCTTGAAGACAGAATAATTTGGTTTTTGAAAACGTTTATGTGGGCGTCTGTAAATTGTATGAGATTATTTGACGAACTTTCATTACTGTGCTGAGTTCCAGTCAATGAGTTGATGTGTGAAATCTCCTGTAGAGACCGTGACAATGTGCCAGGGATAATATTCCAACTACCGGGTTTGTATAATAATTCGTATTTAAAGTCCTCAAGAAATGTCTTCCACCTCTTAAGTTTGAAGTTCGAATTTTTGTTATTCAAAGTATAGGTAAAACGTAGATGGTCTGTAAAAATTTTTATCACATTGTTGCAAACATTTCGTTTTCGTTCGTTGCATAGTGCACTTCCGACTTCTGGAGAGTCTTTGATAGAAATGTAATCGGTCTATCGTCTTGTGACAAAAAAGCACCAAAGGCATAATTGGATGCGTCCGTTGTCAATTGGAATTCGCGATTGAAATCAGGGTAAAATAAAATAACATCTTCCGAAATCAACGACATTCTCAACTTGTTGAATGCGTCTGTGGCATCGTCATTAAGGTACATTTTAATTTTGTTAGAGACGTTTTCAGATGCACGTCCTCCTTCCCCTCTGAGAAGCATTGTCAGGGTTTGGCTATTTTCGCAAAGTCCCTGATAAAGCATCTGTAAAAATTGCCAAGTCCGAGGAACGATCTAGGATCCTTCAATGTCCGTGGAAGTGGAAAATTTTTACATGCTTCTACTCTTAATTCCAGAATCGGAAACAATGAATCCCAAAAATGCAACTTCTTTTTTTAGAAATTCACATTTGCCTAGCTGGATTTCCATGTTGGCTTTTTCCAATGTTTCAAATACAGTTTAGATGTTCTTGAGGCGAGCTTTCTCGTCTTTCGCAAATATGACAATATCGTCAATATAATTTGAAGCCCGAATGGTAATCGAGTAAATTCGTATTTACCATTATTTATGAAAAATTCGATTTTTTGGAAACCACATTCTTTAAGTGGGATTTGATGAAATCCGCTTTTCAAATTGTGGAAAATGTCGGGAAAAGGATACTTGTCACGGATAGTGATTTCATTTAGTTTTCTGTGGTTGATAACCTTCTATATTTCTGAATTTCAGAATGGTAATTTTTTCCCATACTGGGGAATTATATGGAGATCGCAATGGTCCTATAATGCCGTGATCTCTAATTCGTTTATCGATTTTATCTTTTAGATGTATAGGATAAGGATAATAATCAGGATTTTCATTATCAGTATTAGTTTCCCCTAATGCTGTCTTTTTATAAATCTGTTTTTAATTTGGGGTACTAAATAGGTTTTTTTGTTTTTTGAATCATCTTATCCGAACTTTCTGTTTGATACTTTGATCTGATCTAACATTTATAGTGTTGACAGATTGCGAAATATGTTGTTTTATTTTTATTTCAAATTTGTTATCTATGGTTATAATATTTTCCGCAGTATTATTAATAAAATAGCATGAAATGTTTTTAAAGGAGGTAATAGGAAAAATTTAATTTTTCAAAGTCTGAACGAAATAATTTTAAAAAAGTATAATGTGAACTCTTGGTTTTACCTCCAACAGAGTTGGCAAAGAAAATATTCTCGTGGAGTGGAATTTTTAGCCAATTGTGGTTAAATCTAATTCTTGTTGGAGCCGGCATCTATTAAAATCTTGATAATTTGCCTCGAACTCGTTCTGCATTCGAAGTATGGCAGAGACGAATTCGCCTATTTCGTGGTTGTCTATGTCGTTATAATGATTTTCTAAATAATCTAAATAATCTTCCATGGGAGGTAAGTGCACATCACTGCCATAATTGTGGCATAAAGGGCAATTGAGGATAGAATAGAGTGTAGTTTTGATAGTATTTGCGTGAAGGTATTTGAGCAGATAATTTTATCCTAGTAATCGCCTGTGAGTTTCCATATTCTGTTCTGTAATTCATGTTTTCTAATTTTAAAAATAAATATAAGACCTATGAAAGGTCCGCAAGTTCCCTAATTTCTAGTAGCTTAGGCAAATCCCCTTTAAATCCTCTTACGAACGGGTCGAGAGCTTTGTATCTGTAAGTTTGTGTTAAAAGATCCGTGGATTCTCGTGTGATATCCAAGCATGATAATTTATTCATTATCAAGGATAAATGTGCATAAACTACCAGATAAAACTCTTTTGCGGTAGAATTCCCGTGTGTCAAAGATGTCATTTAATACCCAACGGTAGACAAATCCCTTTTATCCGCATAATATACTGTAAGGCATCGCAAAATGCACTTCCAATTCAATGGGGCTGCCTTAGGGGATTCCAAGGCAGCATCGGCACTGCCAATTACTTTATTTCTTATTGAATTTAAAATACCGAAATATTTTGGAGTTCCCTTGGAAGATTCGTATAATTTCAGTACTCGGTCTACACTTTTCTCCCACGAGCTGTATTCTGACGCGTTTCCAGAAAATTCTCTAAGGCACCGCACTACGTCTGGCATCTTGTCAAGTTCTGCAAAGTTTGTTCTGAAATCATCATTAACACCTTGGTCTATTCCCGTAATGTCGGCGTTGGGATTCAATATTTGTTCCACTATTGTTCACCTATTCTAGTAATATTGCTTTCAAAATCTATCGGATTAAGACTGGGTATGTTATGAGGAAGAATAGGAGCGTTGGGAGGATTAAGAGCGTTTAAAGTTGGGGGCTTGATGAGGTTATTTGGGTTAGCCATCATTGTAAACTCCTTGGAAACTTTACATTTTAATTTTCTAATTTATTTTAGTTTTGTTCACTAATCGATTTATTTATTTTTATTTTTTTGGTCACTTAAAATTGTTATATTTTAATTTCTCTTTAGCTAAGTTGTGATCACTTAGAATGATTGTATTTAGTTCAATTTAGTAACTATTTCTTTTCTGCAATTTCTTTCTAGGTGGGTTTTGATCACTTAAATAATTTGTTCTTATATTGTTTGTTCTTATTACTTGTTCTTGCAGCGAAAGAATCATAGCCTCAAATTTCAGGTTCGTCCTTTTCAGCTAGTACTCGGGTCCATACGTTTTGAAGTGGCTATGTGGGTTGAATTTATTCACCTTCTCGTACCTCTCTGAATATTTGCAGCCTATGGCGTGTTTTGCAGCATATTTGGGTGCATTTTGGGTGTATTTCAGTCTTTGAGGTGCGTTCTTGAGTGCCCTGCAGCCTGTGGGATGCTTTACTTCATGTGTTGCAGCCTATGGGGTGCTTTCTTGAGTATCCTGCAGCCTGTGGTGTGCTTTACTTCGTATCTTGCAGCATGCGGGGTGCTTTTGCCCCCACGTTGGGCGCCAGTTAAATAATTAATACATTATTTTTTGTTTATGGGACTTAGGTGTACGCTTTATTGTGATTTAGTATTCAGAATGAATGATAATATTATGAACAAGTATTAATATGTGTTTATGATTATTGTAAAGTGTCGACGATGAGCAATTGCTTTGCACAACCAACATCCGCTACGAGTAACATAATTCTTTGAAATCTGTCTGCTTCTTTTCTCAATAACGAGAAATAGTAGCGTAAACATTTTTGATGTTAACATATATTCCTAATCCTTTACGATTTTTAAATTATTTCCAATTCGAACATATGTTTATCGGCACATTGCAGCAACAACGTATATCCGTTCGTCGATTAATTTGACAAACGACAAAAATATCAGAATATACCAAAATGTTTAAGCTGCCAACAACAACATGACAGCTTCTCTAAACGATGTGATTGTTATAAAAAGAATGTGCAATTCAAAGAATGAAGGTAACACAAAAGAGAACGATTAATGAAGTCAGAAGAGAATGGCAGACAACTCAACTTCCAGCGACATATGTTAATATGAGCAAATCATTCGATGCAAATGTCAAGAAAGCAACACCTAACTCGGCACCAAAGGGGAAATTTATAATATCTCTAGTACGTCAAACAACAAAACTCAATGGATCAAGAACAGAATATAATAATTGAATTGAAGTCATTTTGAGAAAGCGAATGGTGTCAAAATTTAATTGTTTAGCTTTTTGTATTCAAGAATTCAGATTTAAATTTCACAATACTAAGCTTAAGAACTTCACTGGTTTCCCTAAAAATTCTTGCTCTGATACACACCTACTACAACACAGTACACCTCGGCTTCAATTGGATTTATCTACCGGTATCGAACGGTATTTCCAAAAATGACCTGTATAATATGGCATCGCAATTCAATACCATATCTCTAGTTAGAAGAATTTATTACTCATAATTGCATTTGTGAATCTACTAGAATGGTTTCAAGAGGAAAAATAATAAAAGGGTTTATAGATAATAGTTATGATAATTTCACAAATATCGTAATTTTTCTCACACATTTAGTCTAGGACATACAACATTCAGTAGTATAATCCTACGAGGACGGTCACAAATCTAGGCAACCTAACTTATAGTAGTAGGTGCAGGTAGTTTGAAAATAAACATTTTGGTAAAAAGTGGCAACATTAAACCGAACACGTTTTAAGTTTCAAGCAGTCACGTTGTTTAGTATTCTTAGTGAATTTGAAAACATGGAAAAATTGATCAGCGTTATGTAGTGGAATGTTTTCATTTGAAATATTTCAGTACAACCAATTTTAAAGCCGTTAAAGAGTTATATTTTGGTGGATTCTGTTCCTTCATTTACGACTGTAAAATATTGGATAGCAGAGTTTAAACGCGAGTTTTCCACACCAGACACGGCTAAGAGAATCCACAAAATGGTATTGGATGGTCGTCGGCTGAAGCTTGAAGAGTGCGTGAGATAGCTGCAATGATAAGCATTTCCAAAAAATTCTATACGAGTATATCGTATATCGACCGAAGATTTAAAGATGAGGGAGCTGTGTGTCAGATGGGTGCCGTGCTTGCTTTTAATAGAGCGAAAACAGCGTCGTGATGGTTCAGTAGAGTGTCTCAGCGCACTAAAGCCGAATTTTAGCGCCGATTTATAACCATGGATGATACATGGGTCCACCACTTCACACCTGAGACAAAGGAATAGTCAAAGAAGTGGACTGGAATGCGAGAATCTTGTTCAATGAAGGCGAAGATGGTTCCATCTACAAGCAAGGTCATGGCGTTTGTTTTTTGGGATGTTATAGTATTATTTTTATTGATTACCTTCAGAAATAAAAAACCTTCAGCGGCTTCCTGCACCGTTTAGGTGATGAAAAAGTGTTGTTTCACACATTCAATTCACACATTCATTATTGCGAAGGCCAATAATAAAAGTTCGCTTTATCACACAGCTTATTTGGCGGATTTAGCTCCCTCGGAATATTTTCTATTTTCAAACTTGAAAAAATTAATCGATGGTAAAAAATTTGCTAAAAATTAAGAGGTGGAGTCTGCGGTTGATGGCTATTTTAAGGAGTTTGGCAGTTCTACTTATAAACAGGGTCTATAAGCTAATGAATATCGTTGGATAAAGTGTAATGATTCAAAAGGAGGTTATGTTGAAAAATAAAGGCATTTTTTCCCAACTTTTTGTGTCTTCTGCTTCTTCTTGTTGGGTCGGCCAGTTTTGGGACCGCCTTCGTAAAACTACAGTACGGAAACGATCTTAGATTTAGCTCGCAAAGCAATGTCATTCAAACGTACAATAGAAGTTCCATGGTGAGATAAGAATATAAAATTTTTTAAAAAGGAGAGGAAATTACTAAAACATTTTGAACGGTAAATCTGAAAAATCCTTTAAAAATTGTAAAAGATAAATCCCAAACTCGTAAAGCTATTAGCGAAAGCAGGAAAAATATGGAAAGATTTGTGTAACACTATAAGTCAATGAACACCACCAGATTACAGCACTAGAAGATTATAAAGAGACTATTAAAAGTAAATAAAAACTTCGACGACGTCTTTACTACTTAACTAAATTTGATTCATACGTGGCATGGACCAGTTTCTAAATCATTTCGTCAAACAATGGTGTATTACAAAAAAATAACTTTAGATCTGCTCTTAGGTCACGCCATGGTACATCGCCGGGCCCCGAAAATATTAGATATGAAATGCTAAAAACATGATTGGAAAAGACACAAAATACCATTTAGTCTTTTATAATAAAACCTGGACAAACAAGTACTTGCTACAAATTGGAAAAATAGCATAGTTATTTCAATATTAAATCCAGGGAAAGACAGCAAAAAAATAAAATAATTGAAGATGAATCTCTTTTACCAATTGTAATTGCAATCTTCTACAAAGAATGACAAATAAAAGACTGGTGTATTATATTGAAGAATCTACTTTTAGGTAAAATAGCGATACAATAGATAATTGGGCAATACTACATTCACACATATTGGAACATTTTTCACTAAAAATGGGTTTAGTAACAGTTTTTTTTTTTCAATATGAATGTGTCTGGAAAAAACTTTGCATAAACATGATGTTTATACTTACCTTTTTTTACCAAAACTTGTTAAAAATTATGTTTATACTTATCTCTTTTACCAAAACTTATTAAAAAAATGAATTTAAAATGAATTTTCAAACGTTCCATGAACACACCTAATGTAAGGTTAAATCAAATTGTAATTTATGCTATCTTTTTTGCCCTTTTTGGGGTAAAGATATTGTGAATTGTTATAAGGAAATGTTAGATAATATTTAACGAAAGTCTGAAATTACACTTGTAACTACCATAAATTGTAAAGCATCACAGCTTCCCAAATATACTTATATTGAATTGAAATTAATAATCTTCATTTTTTTATTTCATAAACTACAACCAAATAATTTCTCAAATCTCTTAAGAAATTATCTGATTAAAAGGCGCCATAACATTCATCAGCTGGTAGACTTGCTTTCCCAGTGGTACAGAAGATTACCTCAATCCCAAAATACAGTCCACAACCTACTGTAGAAATTTCCAACCGGGTCCAGTGACGAGCATCACATCAAATTGATTGCAGCAATAACAACAACGGTCCATTTGCACCAGTTGCATTCAATCAGCTTCTACTTCTTCACCCAATTTTTTTCATGGTCCTTTTATTCAAACTTATTTAAAAAAATGAATTTTGTTCAAATATATATAAGAATATGCCTGATTTCATTTCTAATTTTTTACACGGAGAAAAATTGCTGTCTGATAGGAAAAACGCTTCCAAATTACTCTTATCTTGAAAACGGCGTCCCGTGGGTGTCATTCTGTTTCTATAGATCAAATGATATTTTGAGTAACCGCCATAGAGACGAGAAAACTTCGTTGCATGCTAATGGCCAACAAAACACAGACAGCTGACGACAGACAACTTACAACGTGGAATTATATGAGTGGATTTATATTTAATGATGGAAAACCTGTAGCAAATAAATTTTCCAAGATTTCGGTAGCATCTAACAATCTTATAACAACACTTTACGAAAGAAATATTTATTTTGAGGACTAATACATTTTTTTTATTGACCACTTTCGACAAAAACCAAGTTTGAATCAAATGCAAATATGTTATGAAAATGCTAAGATGCTCTCAATTTTTCCCTAATCCACAGAGCCTTCTCAACATTTTATGTTAAGTTGTACTACCAACTGTAGACTATGGATCAATAATATATTCAGCGGTTAACAGAACGAACTTGAACAGGAATAAGATTTTCTATCGGAGCTTTTAAGACAAGTGCAATCAGGTGCATACAAATTGTACCATCAGATCCTTTTCTTTATCTAACAAATTTAAAGTATTTACTAAATTATACTAAAAATTTTCTCATAACGTACCCGCTCTTTGCATGATAAAATGCGATAAAAATCAATCAATCAAAAATTAATAGACGAGAATTCAGCAAAACAGTTTCAAAATACGCTATCGATATGGGCGTCATAGAAAACAGAATATTACCAAGTATTGCACAATGGTGCATTCCCGATGTTAATGTAAATTTTTCCCCCGCTTATTGCAATAAACTTGACATGACTCCAGCCGGGGTGCAACAGAAATGTTATGATATGTGGAGTTCAGCAAAATATTTCATAAATCTGAAGACCCCCTGTTACCCAACAACGATTTTATGCAATTAGCAAGTTTAAAAAATGGATATTTCTTATTCTCCCACAAACACATCACAAAGAGAAGACACCCCCACCTTGTGACTACGGCTAAACATTAGATGTATTGCATGTTTTTTATGAGTGTAGATTAATACCGGAAAATGAAACTAAGCTAATATTAACAGTATTGAAATATTTGCAAAAGATCATGAATTTAAAAATGTTAAAAAATTGTTAAATTTTAAAATCTTATAATATACAATTCAATTTAGAACAAATAACATACAAGATAGAGCATACAACTTAAACAAGCTATAAAACAACGTATAGACGACGGTTATATTATACAGGGAGGCGCAATAGAACGTGCATATTTAAAAAATAGATTAAAAAATAAATACAAAAGGTATGGTTAAAATAAATCTAAGGCATTGTAGAGTAATAAATGGAGTTTATTTTTTAAAAATAACATCATCTAAATGGTGACCCTCTCTACGACGGCACTCCTATAATAGCAAACGAAAATTATTGAAAACTTTCTTCAGTAATACTGGTGTAATGGCTGCCATTTCACCACGGATATTCTCCTTGAGCTGAACGATGTTTCTTGGATTATTACTGTAGACTTTGTGTTTGAGGTGTCCTCACAAAAAAAAGTTAATAGGCGTCAAGTCTGGACTACGTGGGGGCCATGGGATATCACTTCTTTTCGAAATCCGTCTGCCAGGGATTTACGGTTTACGAACCCATTCATAAGGAAATGAGCCTCGTCAGAGAAAAGGATATTGTCAAAATTGGAAAACCGATTAAGCATTTCATTAGCAAATGCGAGCCTTGCTATGAAGTCAGACTCTTTCAATTCTTGTGTTAATTGCAGCTTATATGGATGTGGTTTAAGATCCAATGTTAAAATTCGTTGCAAACTTCGTCGTGATAATTGTAAGACAGCCGATCTCTTGCGAGTCGACATTTGTGGACTCCATAACTCTTTTGTACTGACTCCATAACTCTCTCAACATTGTCTTCGGTCCTAGATGTTCTTGGGCGACCATTTGCTTGTGGTTTAAATGTTGAACCGGTCTCTTCAAAACGCTTTACCCATATTTTAAATAAATTATCACTCGGAGCTTCACTAATTCGCCGTAGTCCATATTCAGCACAATATAGTCGCTTAGTAGCAATATATGAACGAGAGTTCTCGTAAAAACTCCATGAGCTCGCCAACCCAAAGATGTAGGCGTCAATTGTCGACATTTGTATTTTGCAATTGCGGTTATCTGATCAAAATATCGGTTGGATAATTTCATGAATTTTAAATTGTAGTTCACCCAACATCAAACCGTTCTTAACCATGCTTAACCGCTTAATCGAAGTGGAAACCAAAGTTAAACCGGTCATTTGAAAATGAAATTTCTGAAAAAACTCGCACGCGATTTTCTGGTTTCTAGTTTCTAATGCAGATTTATTCGTTTTCTAATATACTCGCATTATATAACGTGTAGCAAAAATAAATAAATATCAGGTGCGAAAGCGCTTACGAAGGTGCGAAAGCTATAAGTGCTAGTTGATTCTGCCATAACTCAAACGTCATGAGCCAAGCTTAGGCATGTGGTAAACATACCGCCTCGACACAGTAGTGATTTTCTTTCGACGTCATGTTCATTTGGTTGTGTGAATATGTATGATTTTTGGCAAATAATCGTCATGTGTGGGAAATGTTGATTTTCTTCTTTCAATGGAAGATAACGACGACTGAAGCTCATCGAGAGCTTCAAAACGTTTGCAGAGATCCTGCTTTAAGTGAAACAACGCGTCGAGATTGGTTCCGTCGCTTTAAATATGGTGACTTTGATGTTGACGACCGTTCACGTGAAGGAAGATGAAAAACCTTCAAAGACACTGAATTGACGGCATTGCTTGATGGGGATCCGTGTCAAACGCAGGTAGAGCTTGCTTCAGTATTAGGAGTTACCCGCCAAACCATTTCTAAGCGTTTATATGCGTTGGGAATGATTCAAAACGAGGAACTTGGGTTCCTTATGTGTTGAACCCAAAGGACAACTGCTGTGAACATCTGCTGCAACGACAAAAAAGGAAGTGGTTTCTTCATCTTGTTGTAAAGGGTGATGAAAAATGGATTCATTACAGCAATCCATAGAAAGGAAAGTCATGGGGTGCTGCCCGGTCATGCTTCCAGGTCGTCGCCTCGCCGAATATTTACGCTGCGAAGGTTATGCTCTGTATGTGGTGGGACCAGGTCGGTGTTATTTACTACGAGCTGTTTGAAATCGAGCGATTTCCCTATAACTGGGGATCGGTATCGACTTCAGTTAATGCGATTGAGCTGAGCTCTGCGCAAGAAAATTCCACAATATGCGAAGAGGCACGAAAAACTGGTTATTCAGCATGACAACACTCCGCCTCACGTTGTCAAACCCGTTAAAACCTTCCTGGAAACGATGAAATGGCAAGTCTTACCTCATCCACCATATTCTTCAGATACTGCGCTGTCCAATTATCACTTGTTGCTCTCGATGGACACGGTCTGGCTGATTACCAATTCTACTTATATGGCGACATCAATAGGCTCAAACATGAACAGTTTTCCCGTGACGGAATTCGAGCTTTGCCAAAAAGATGGTAAAAAGTTGTAGCTAGCGATGGGCAATACTTTCAATAAATCATTTATAATTACTCGTATGTTTTTATAATAAAGTTTAATTTTTATAAAAAAAAAAAAAAAAATTAACAACGAGAACTTAGTTGGGCACCTAATAGTTTTTCTTGTAGATGCATTTTTCTTTATTCCGCGTTGTATAAGATTTTGGACTTAAAAAACTAGATTAATGTTATATCAATCCAGGAAATGTGAATAGTATGTCCAAAATGTCGACAATGTATTTGCCCAGTAGGTAGCCATTGCACAAAAACCCGTTCGGAACCTCTTGATTAAGGCGTCAAGCGAAAACAGCATTGCTAAGCAAGAAGGTTTTCTTGTGCATGGTGAGATTGGCAGGGAATCATTTGCTATGACCTTAACGGCTTAACTCTTAATTGATAGTTGTGACAGTTGGACCATCTGGAAGAAACAGCCGCCCAGCTTTGGCCAATTAGAAAGGAATTGTGTTCCATCAGGGAAACGCCAGGGCGCACACATAGATAGTAACTCGCCAGAAACTCCGACAGCTTGTTTGTTAGTTGGTACCAAGCATCTGCTGCTGTCAATACGAATGATTTTGCTAGTGGAATCGACTGCCCCGTTTTTTTACAATAGGTACAAGGGTTTCTATGAGAGAGCCATAATGGAGTTACCTTTAAAATTGCAACAAATTATCGAACAAAAAATAATGGACTTCTTTTTAATACAACTTATACAGTTTGGTTCTATCGCCCAGTAAGCTAACATTTTGCATGAAAATATATCCTAGTCAAAGGCAAGTTCGAAAATTAGGGAATTATTGGCAAAGACTTACGACAAAAGAACCAAATACAGGCCTGGAAAATTTTTTTAACATTTGAAAAATTTAAAATCAATTAATGCACTTCCGCTTTAATTGTGGTCGTGGTTATTGAAAAATATTAAATCGAAATCGATTCAAAGAAAAGTCAAAGGATAATTATAGCTAGAAATTTAAATCGGCCAATGACTGTAAAACTAAATTTTCTCACAAAAATAAACGTAGTCCCCATTTTGTTTGGATTGTGCTTACTTGTAGTTAGTGGTATTTTCAAAATTACGCATATGCTGAAATTACAAACGCAGAAGTGGAAACATACTTCTTGGGGAATTTCGTTCTTTTGTTTTATAAGTGTGTTTCCTGTATGTGTGGACTATGCAGTTGTTCATGTAATGCTGTTAATGCTAAAAGCTTGTTACTCAGTCTCTAAATACCATCTAAACATTGACGTACCTGACTTTGAATGAATGTTTTACAGCAGCCAATAGTATTAAACTTTCTTCGGTCCACTGTTGACAATATTTATGTGTAAATAATACAAGAATCTGCAGCAAGCATGAAGTTTTATGCCCCCTCTATGTACTCATATGTTATATACGAGTATCTGTAATTTGCAATGTTACGTGTTGCATTTCTTAAATATCTATGTGTACGTACTTTTGACATTATTCCCTTGCCTAGGACACACGGGAGAGAATGCTACGGTAAAAGGATTCTTTCTCATTTATACGTCGGAATTGGTTGCATGTATGTGTGCATGCGTGCTTGACTGTAGGTACCTTTTCGGGTACCTACATTCATGTCTGTACGTGGTGCATTTGTATGCAGTTTTAGTGTTTACAATAAAATTTACTCTATAAACAATGTACATGATTTCTCTGGAAGATATCTGTTGTTAATGAGATTTTTCTTTCTTTAGCATAGCCAGAAATGAAAACTTGTCATCTTAAATATTTAATGTGCTCATTCGTGAGTGCAAGGGCGTACGTAAGAATTAAGTATGGCCATTCGATGCTATAAATTAAAGGGAACAAATTGTGAGTACAATAGAAAGAATGACACAATGCAACTACGTGAAGAATAAAACTTCCCTTTAAAAGCCGATGTGCTATGCATGGAATCATTTGGCCGATTATTTGACATAGGTTAAAAAGCTGGTTTTTAACGGTGAAGCTAACCATATTCAGGGGAAGTTAAAGATTTTCGCAATTTACCAGTTGAAACAATGAAGTCATTTCTTCAAACAATTTTACTTTTTGTATATTCAAACATATGTATAGTTGGGTGTAATATAATGTTCAGGTATTCAATATTATTAACTAGTCGTTGTTCGACGTATAATAATTATTAATTGAATAGCAGCTGTGAATTCTCTATTAAATATACAAATTTTACTAGTTTTACTCAGAAACGTACTTCCAAGGTCAGTAAAATTACAACATATAATAAGAACCGGTATATAAATTTCAGACAGGCGAACTAATTTACATACTCGTACACCTCCATCCACCGTCCTATTGCATTGATGTAAAAATGAGCTAAATAGAAATTAAATCCCCGCCTTCTGATCAACGAATGTTCCGAACAATAAAAACAGCAATGTAATAACTTATTTCCGCTTCATTCCTTGAACTAAGTTTACTAAATACCTGATGCTAGGGCTATATTGATAAAATTTGCCAAATTTGTATGGGAAGTAATAGAAAGGGCGTGGTTAACCTATCGATTTTATTTAATAACACCAAGCACTATATTACAAGAAATTCGGCAAAAACATTGGTCAATGTAGTCTACGAATTATGGATTACAGCGAGCAAATTAAAATTTGTATGGTACGTAGCAGAAGGAATAGGTCCAAATATACAATTCTTCGCTGTCTGCCTGGCAAAATTATTAGCGTTGCCAAGTTGCGACAGTTATCGTTCAGAAGTTGAATTCCTTCACAAGTTATTTAGCACTAAGAAAATAGCCATTTCGCTCATTTCTATTATTCTGATTTTAAGGGTTTAATCAGGGACATGCTATTTTTTAATTCCACATACTTCTAATTTCATGACTTCAGTTTTCGCCGTTTGGCTTCAAACGCGTGCTTCGTGAACCTTAGTTGCACATAAAGTTAAAGTAACTTTACATGTCTTCTTGTAGCGCATCTATTCTGTACGGAAAAGTTCCCTATTATACCCTATCTACGCTAGAATTACAACAAGTATATCAATATGCAAGGGCAATATTGGTACCAATTCCCATTATCTTAGCTCTAGTTGTCCCTCTTTTTCTAGTTTCTACCCCTAAAAGTTTGCATTTTGTACAATGCTAAAGTGGACTTGACACCAATTTTCACGACTTTATCCGTAACCTTTCGCGACTGTAGCTTTAATCGTTTAGTCTAGATGACGATCAAAACTTAACTTAATCTAAACTTAAAATCGGCAAGCACGTTTGTTATTTTGCTATAAACAACTAAAAATACGATACTACTCTAACAAACAGTAAAGTACAGGGTTATACATTTACTAGTTTCAAAACCGACGGTGTGGCAAAGCTGTCAGCTATTAAATACTTGTCAACTGAAGTGTTATTTACTTAGCGAAAGGTCTGCCATACACGAATATGGATCGCTTAACAACTGGAGAACGCGTAAAAGTTGTTAAAACTTACTACAAAAATGGTCCAAACGTGAACAAAATATCTCATTCGGTGGTTACGTCAACGAGCAAAACTGTCGTATATGGGGTTCAGAGAACCCAGAAGTGATTGTGGGAAAACCATTGCATCTGAAAAAAGTGAGTGTTTAGTCCACATTATGGTCTGGAGGTGTCATTGCGTCGGATTTTTTTTTTTTTTTGAAAATGACGCTGGGGGAACGGTTACTGTCATTCATAGCGTTATGGCCGTATGATAACCGATCTTGTTTGACCTGCAATTGAAGATTATAAACTGGGCGATATGTGGTCACAACAACACGGTGCCACTACAAGATGACATCAATGACGACCGATTTTGGCTTCATTGCATGAGAATCTTCCAGAAGGCATATTTCACGTTTTCGCGACGTCAATTGGCCACCATGATCATGATAGACTTTGTGGGGCTACATCAAATACCGTATTTACGCGGATAATCCCCAAATGTCGTAGCATTTGAAAACCAACATTCGTCAAGTAAGCGCCGAGATACAGCCCGAAATGTGCGAAAAAGTTGTCGGAAACAACCGCAAAAGATCCACTGCTGCATCCAATACAGAGGCTGACATTGTATTTCGTACATATTGGCAAGGTCTAAGCATCGTAATGAGACAAAAGTTTCATCGAAATCATAGCTTTATGTGCGTTTTATTTAACTTTACTTTTGAAACCGAAAAATGGATAACCCGGTATATACAGGGTGTGTTCAAATAATAAGGTGAATTTTCAAATTACGGGGGCTATGTACATTCGATTTCCGATTACTATTTCTTTTTATGTGGGTACACTCGTCTCGATTATATGTTGACGTTTTTATCCATATAGCACGTTTAGTTTGTTTGTGAGAGGCATAAATAAGACAAGTGTTTTGCGTGTTAAACAATGAAATTAGGTACTCAAAAACACTCGGAATGGCGACAGTGGCATACGGTGAGAATACTCTGATTCAAAGAACTGTTTACAAGTGGTACAAGCTTTTCGCAGAAGGTCGAGAAGATGTGAATGTGATGAATGTGATCACTCTGGACACCCCAGCACATCAACAACCGCTGAAAATGTTGTGAAAGTGAAGAAAATTGTTATGGAGAATCGTCGAATCACAATTAGAGAAGTTGCTGAGGATGTCGGCATATCGGTTGGCTTATGCCATGCAATCTTTTCAGAAATTTTGGGCATGAAGCGCGTGGCGGTGAAGTTCGTTCCAAAATTGCTGAATTTTGACCAAAAACAACGTCCTATGAGCATCGCTCAGGAATTGTTGAATGACGTCAACGATGATCCAGATTTGCTTAAAAGGGTTATAACTGGTGACGAATCATGGGTATATGGTTATGACATCGAAACCAAAGCCAAAGTCCGGGAGAACCAAGAACAAAAAAAGCACGCCAAGTTCGATCAAATGTCAAGGTTTTGCTCACTGTTTTCTTCGATTACCATGGCGTAGTGCAGCTGGAGTTTTTACCACAAGGTTTTATGGTAAATAAAGCGTATTACCTTGAAGTTATGCGCCATTTGTGTAAAGCAATACGAAAAAATGCATGGCTTTTGCATCCCCATCACACTCATCTTTGCTTGTGAGAAATTATTTGGTCAGAAACAGCACCGTTATCATGCCTCCACCACCGTGTTCACCAGATTTGGCCCCCTGCGACTCTTTCCTATTCCCAAGATTTAAGAGACCCATGAAAGGAAAGCGTTTTGCGACGATTGAGGAAATAAAAACTGAATCGCTGACAGAGCTTAAGGACATACCAAAAAGTACATAACAGAAATGCTTCGTGGATTGCAAAAAACGCTGGGCACAAGTGTATTATATCTGAGGGGGACTACTTTGATAAAGATAAAATAGAAATTGACGAATAAATAAATATTTTTTGAGAAAAATAAAAATTCACCATATTTTCTGAACACACCTCGTATATTCTTGCCCATTGGAACATTGTACGCTAACGTGTCTAAGAGCGGACTAATTTCAAAACTAGGTAAAATCGGCAAAATGTATCCACTTCTACAAAAATTCGCATTTTACAGGATTTTTCAAAAATTGTTATATTTGCTTATTAATTAAAACAACAGTCCGTAAGGATGTGTGATTAATGAAGGAAAGAACTTCGATTTTGGATAATCTGTGATAGAGAATATCACTTATTGAGAAGCTCATGATGCCGATAAGTAGGTGCGTCGTCATTATGGACAATAAGTGTTCCAATTGGCTCAAATTAGTGCAGTAGGAAAAAAAACTTGGTGATACACAGTCTAAACCAAAATTTAAAAAGTTTTTTTTTTTTTGCAGCAACGCAACGTACGTTGGTGGATGTGGGAAAGAAGCACTTCAATTTAAGTACTCTCTATGCGGCCTCCACAATTGTGATCATGAGTTTTACCCGAATTAAGCAGTTTTGTTTTGTCATTTATACATAAAGGCAAAGAACTGAAATATTTAATATACATAAAACTTTTGCTTAGTTTGAGTCATTGGAAAGTTATTTGGAATGACATTAGCCTATTAAATTATTCTGGGTTTTGATGTAAGGTGTGCAATAAAAAGTCGGGCAAATTACCCCTTGTTCACATCTTACGTAATACACTAGAGTATATCAAGAATGGATTATTTTTTGGTTATATAGGGGCTATGAATGGGTGTAGTTAACAGATCTACTTTCAAGTCCTACACCATAATGTATGATGAAATTTCAGTGTGGAAAGTTTTAGAGGATTCTCGTGGACATTACCAAAGTTATGATTAAAATCAAATAATAGGGCTGGAGAATTTATGTTGGGTATATTTGGAGACGGGGATTAACTGTCACTAACCCAATTGCGTTAAGCGGTATACTGCCCAAATCTTGTATGAACCGGACGTGTTAAATTCGCCCAGTTCAGTTGCATTCATTATGGCAGCGACAGTTTCGGCGGGTGTTCGCAATATAAGCAACAAAGTTTTTCGCAAACATTGCAACAAAGAGGTTGTCGATTGATTGTTTGTGTTACCTCAAATATATGCTTTACAACCCCAGACACACAACAGATTAAGTTTTATGAGGTCTGTGCAAACATGTGTACTAATTTTCTGTAATCTGTTATACTCGTGGACCACCTATGTTTTAGTTCATTTCTTTTTCACTACCTGAATAACAAAGGTAAATGTGTGTTGTTTGCGGTGAGCAGATGATGTCTCCATTTGCACTTGAACAGATGCCTTCTTTGAATGCAACACGCTATGCTATATGCTGTTTATATGTTAACATATTGTTTACATATATGAAAAATTTAAAAGTTAAATATTGTATTATATTATACCTCTCATTTATGTTATTTTGTTTGAAATAAAAATGTAGTTATGGAAGAACGGGAGATGATTATATGATACTCCTTGAGATAAAAAGAGGAATTGTTATTTCCATTATGAACGTGATAAAAAATATATCGATAAGAGTCATCGTTCCGATAAATTTTACTAATTACAGATAGTAAAATTATGTGGAAAAGTAGATATTCTAAAATGAATGTGTATGTAATGACTCTCCTCAAGTTTTCAACCATTGATGTTTAATAATGCTGCCTGTGTTTGAACCTATTGGAATAGTTTGCAACTCACACACTTCGACAATTGTGACTGTAGGAAAATACAACATGTAAGATATTTCATATTCTGATGAAAACTGTTGCAGTTACATGATGTATAAACATGGGACCAAAAATAACTGTTATTGATGGAATTGTGAATTGAAAAAATCATATTTTTGTTATATCTTTCAAAATAAAACTTATATTTGATTTGTATTTTATCTATACAAACGTAATATTTATTTTTGAATTTTATTCGTTTAGTCTTCAAGTAACTTCAACTCCTTCGTCGTTTTCGAAAAAATATGATCCTTTCTGAAGTTATTTCACAGCATACTGTGCATCTAAGTGTGTGCATTTGATCTTCAACAATTATTCTTGGATTTTCGGTGCCCCATATTCTGCAATTTTGTTTATTCACGTGACCTTTTAAGTGAAAATGAGCCTCATTGCTCATTATAAGTTTGTGAATAAACTCGTTGTTTTTTAAGCACAACTCTTGAAAACGGCGACTATATTGAATGCGTTCTTGTGCATCATTTCGTTTTAACTCGTGAACCAATTGCATTTTATATGGGAAAACATGTAACATATGTAAAATTCTTTGCGAAGACCGCCTAGACATCTCTAACTGCTGAAAACGTCGCCTGTTTTCGGGGTTTTCCTCAATACTTGCTTGCACTCGAGCAATCGTCACTTCATTTCGAACTGCACGAGGTCTTCCAGCACGCGGAAGATCACAGACAGCCCCTTGTGGCCCAAAACGTGGAACCAATCGGTAAATTGTTGAAGCGCTAGGAGCACTTCGAACATGAAAGAAATTTCGATATGATCTGAATAATCGAATGCTGACTTTCAAAGTAAAATTGAACAACTTTGGTTCTTTGTTCTGTGTTCCATCATAAAATTCACAAGTATTATTTAGTAAATTCTGTAAAGAGACGAAAAAAAGAGACTTAAGCAAAAAATGTATTCACTGATCAAATCTTAACGTTATTTATGCGCCACCCTATATAAGTAAAATGTTTTTTCCTTGTTCGGCATTATGTTTATTGCAAACGAAGTGATTGACGAAATGAGTTACTCTAGTCAAAAAACACAGGCAGAAGGACGACGTTTATCCTTTTTTCATGCATAATCTTCGAGTTAGAATTGTCATATTTTTTACAATGGAACAATGCATTCTGTAAGAGTATGCTCACAGATAACTTCGCCGCTTGCCTCAAAAAGTAAACTGAAAATCGCAACTTATCGCTAGAGGATTCCTCCAAAAACTTCGGCATAGCTTTTTGACATGTTCGTTCTAAACGAATAAAATGTGCCGAAGCCACATTTTGGGGAATCAACAAAAATTGGCTCACATACTCGTGCAGTGTTCTGGATCTACTGGAAATGGTCAACTATAAATCAATTAAACAATTACATCACACTTGGTTGACCAGTGTAGCAGGTTTAAAAACACGCAGATATGTATACAAATGTACATTATATGTGTATAGCCTATAGGCTTCTATATTTTTCGTTCTATTGTGATGAAACTGTGTCTGGTTGCTCTTTAAAAGGAAGGGTTCTGCAGTGGTTAAGGCTGGAGAACATAAGTGATTGCATAGCAATTTAACTATTTTAGAAATCATGCCAAAGCCGTCACGTCTCTGGCTCCTGGCACCCAAGCCGTGACCAATCTACACGCTGAGTCCACGTACAGACTCCAATTTATTTATCCTAATAAGCTGTGAGAATTACAAAGAACTGTTTGCGAAATGTAGAAACTTGTTTCTCTGTCGGACAGAGTAAACATGAGTGAATTGATTGTCGTAGTTGTCTCTCTCTCTCTCTCTCTTGTTACATAGAGTACTACGGCAGTTAATTTAGGGTAAACTTAAAATCATTTGCACACTAATTAAGCGAAAAGTTAGTTAGTTAATCTGTAAGAAATTTTTACGTTTAATCATAAAAAGTAAAAGTCTTAGGCTGATTTATATTTTTGACTGATTCTTATTTTTGGTTTTTAATTCAAAAAGCGTTATTGGAAAATAGGCAAAATATAATCAAAAATATAAAAACAAGCAAAATATAAAAAAAAATAATAATAATTGACTGATTTTTATTCTGTCTCTTATTCCATTGAGTCGGAAGAAAATCTGAACAAAATGTTTGAATATTATGTACAAATTATCAGACAAATACAGCTATGGTCGTATATAAATATTAATTTCATGAAAACATCAAAAAATAATCAAATCTCCATATTACGAATCGTATGCTTGTGCGCTATATTATACGATATGCTCCTCACGTGTATACATATAGATTTTGACAGAAATAAATACTACTAGCATGTTGCAACATTCGCTTAAACAATCATCAACTTTATTTTTCTCACCTAGTAGATAATATTGTTATGTAAATTACAAACGCTGCAAATTTCATAATATCCTTCACCACTTCATCAGAAATGTTACACCCACGAAGTGTGATGAATTATTATATTGTATAAATAATTCAGTCCTTTTTCCA
>JAHXMU010000395.1:4364467-4384353 GCA_019455685.1 Philornis downsi
TAACTCCCATACAAATCATACAATTTAACCCGCATATTTCCATTTTAACATCTTTCATTCAATTACACTGACCAGAATAAATTAGCACGCATAATGCGTTTAATTCTTTAAATGTCTATGGACGTCCCTCAGTTGTTCGATTTTGGAAAAATTGATGGTCCCAGTTTCGCTTTTTTTATGGTCGCTTTTGGTAGAAACCTAGCAATTTAGCGTTCTTCTACTGACGCATCGTTAACTTTTGCTACAACGGAAAACGTCCTTGTATGAAGGCGTCACCTGAAGTCCTTATACTGGTTAAGTTCAACTGCTCTAGTCTGGAGGATTCGCGTAAATACATTCCCATCTACGTCGCACAGTTGGCAACAACATTTCATTGCAAAATACATTCTCAGTCCACAAAAAAAACAAAAAAAATCTGTGCGAAACTGTTACCAAACTATCCTCTTGAACATGAACTGTTTTTGAAACCTGTAAAAGTTAATGTAAAAGAAAAATCAAAAAAAAAAATCTTTTATATTTCATGAATGAGATATACGAGAGCCTTTTACATTCGTCACTCAACGAGACGATTCCGAATATTACAGTTTGAGAGTAGCTGAATAGCCGACTACTCGAAGCGTTCATTACACACATCGAGCTGATCGCCGATCAAAGAATAATAGGTAACTGTGTAACTGCGGGTGATTAAACTCATGATCATACGACCGATAGTCACTTGTACTAACGACCGCACCACGATCAACCAAAAGTTATTATGATCAGTGCAAATATTTTCTACTAGGATTACACGCACGAGGTAAATGAAATGTCGATAGCATCTTTCGAATCAAATGTACAATTGCACGGAACTTCTGTGTAATTTAAACGTGAATTGTTTTTTACACGTGCTGAAATCTATATCATATGTTCTTCTTAGTTGCTGCTTCAATCCAAATCAGGCAAGTGCATAGCAGTCTTGTCGCTTTGTACAAATAAACGCTTATTTAGTCCTGTGTTAAAATACGCGATAGCTAATTCTGAAGTGAACATGTGGAATACTAATTAGTAAGTCAAGTAAATATGGGGCATTATTATTAATTGTGTTTCAATAGCAAATACCACCCAAATAGTTAAGATTTTGAGCAGGTGTACTTAATCAGCCCATTAATATACTCCCTACTGCTTCCCATTCAGAAAAGCGTTCCTGCTTTAGGACAAAGAATATCATTAATTTGTACTTTTCATAATCAAAACAAGAAAAGCATAAAGCCATCAGCAGCTACGCTCTATTCAAGAATAAGAAATTACAAACGAACGGAAATAATTACACACTTAGGCGTTCGTAGTATGTACAAAGCACTTTGCAATCATGGTGGTTGTTAGCGCACTTCCGTTTCCGTCGGCTTACCTTCCACACAACTCCACACATATAGTATACACTACAGACGCGTACAATTAGACCTGAGAAAAAAAATACAATTACCGCCAGAACAATTACACAGAAGAACAGCAAGAAAACGAATTTGAATCATCAACAATACATCAGATGTTCGTCTAAGACCACATTTGACATTTGCTCCTAATGCAAATTATAATGTCACACAGTGGGTAAAAATATTGTTGTTTACAAATTATTCGGTTTAGCTGTAGCGGTGCCTAACAAAATAGATTATAAACTGTTAATTAGCTACTACGGAGTTTTAATTAACCACATTTCGTTGAAACCTTATATGGTCCAGTTTATAAAAAAGTTGGTTATCACACGGCTATAGCACTCTGAATAGACAGAACGGTTCCCCCAGCGTTATTTTCGAAAAAAAAATACGGCCTAATGCCGCCTCTAGACCATAATGCGCACCAAATACTAAAATAGACCTAACTGCTGACAACGCCATGGAATCAACAAATTCGAATTATCCGCTACACTTTCGCTATCTATCGCACAATACTTAGCACCATTATGTAGATACCGGTTATTTTTCTGACGACAGAGCTGGGTTGGATAAAATCGTCCTACTACAACAAAGTTATAGTTATAAATGCCTGAGTAGCACAGTGGTTGATAAATCTGCATACATATCTGATATCTCTGATTAGCATGCACTAAAAAGTGCCAGTCGTGTTTAGTGCAGCTTCCCTCATTATTATCTCTACAAGAGAGTTGAAAAGATTGCCCAATAAATCGTAGCTTCGTTTGGTGCAAAATGGTTTAGAAAGATATTTGATTATCTGCCAAAGAGTTTTTGGCGGCCAGTGTCATTACCCAAATCCTCTTCCAATTTGCTTCAGTAATTTTTGAAAAATCAGTCTGCCTATGTCAGTTTTTTATCCAATGAAAATGAAACATATTCTTCGGTCATTTCCTGTATTTGTTGTAGTGTGAACCACCAACTGTTTAGCTATCGGTTTTGCATGTCTACATTTTATTTTTTTTTTTTACTTATTTATTTTTATTTTATTTATTTAATATTTTTTCTGCTGAGGTTCAACCAGAACCAATTGGAATGGCATTAGTCTTTCACATACCACACTCCGTAAGACTTTTATGTGATGAGTAAAATATATTGTACCCAGAATACAAAAAAGATTTGGAAACACAGTGTATGGTGCGCTTAGATTTCCTTTACAAAATGGTCAGTCTAAAATAGATCATCGGCACGACAACGCAACCTTACATGAAGCAATATTTTGTTTTCGTTTCAATTGGTGGACGATCTGCGCAGTAGACGGGAATTGACTCATCAATTAGCTCATCATTTGTTTTACCTTTCCAAATCTATAAATATAAATAAATCTATAAATGGATTTACTTCATATTTGCAGAGCACTGTGAGAATTCGGGACCAGATTTCATTATCCTTAAGCAGGTGAGTTTCATAAGTTTTCTTTTTCACCTTGACTATATTCCTGTAACTTTTGGTATAGTCGTACTCCGATTTTTCCTAACCGTTTCTTCCTTTTACCATTCCTTTCCTTCCTTCCTTTTGCATTCCAGTTGCCTGCAGCATTACAATGTATTCAATAATCTTTTCCTCAGACGCAATACGGCATTTTCGATTGTATCAGTACTTGCCGAGCATTGTTTCTCATACCCTAGTACGATTTTTGGTGCGGTGTTACAATCAGATCTATACCAAAGCATTTTTGGCATATTTATGTAATAATTTTTTCGGGACCTAAAACTTTTATAACAAAACATTTTTTCCCTCTGCTTTTTATGTTATGTTCTTTGACAAAATTGGATTTGCTACGTAAATATTTGGAAGTTCTACGACAGGAAAGCAATTTCACCAAAAATAAATAAAAACAGCCTTGAAAATGATTGATGTAGATGCAGAGTAGGGTGAATCACATTGTCGGGAATACCAGTTAGCAAATGTATTCTATTAAGAAAGTGCCGGGAATTGTTAAATAAAACACAATTTGTTAATGTCTTTACCACAATTTATTTATTTGCCTGTAGAGTTGAGCTGACATTTTTGATCACTTTTTGACTCCATTGTTGTTATTTTCAGTGATATTTGCGAAGACGGTTTTCAACAGCGAAATTTTTAATGCATCAGCTTATAGAATTTGAATATATTAATCTTCCAAAATTTTCGTTCACTGCAAAAACTGGCATCCACTACTGACATCGACTGATTAAGTCAGTATCTTGAACAAACTTGGTATCGTAGTTAAGAATAGTCGCACCAGCCTCTTATTCTCTTCTAACGGCATCTGTTTAAATAAATAATTCAAAATATATTTGGGTTTCGTTAAGTCAAGTAATTTTTCAAAAACTTCAAATATTCAATCACTATCTCGTCTCATAGTTTATTTTCTATTTGTATTGATTCAATTAACGTGACTTTGTAGTAAAAAAAACAATCATTTCAGTCTTTCAATACCAGGCCGCCAGGATAGAAGATTTGCATAAAGTATAATCCGATGGTAACCTGGAAAAATGCAGTGCAATTATTAGGGACAATATGGATTTGAACTTAAATATAACATACCATGTCCATGTGCTATGTTACATAATTGCTCAATTCCGAAATTTCTACCACTATAACCATGAACTGCGAACAATATTTAAAAAATTTAAATTAATTAATTGCACTGTTAATTATATGTAGCATATTTATTGACAGAAATGTGATATAACCAGAATGTGACACACTGAAACGCAGAAAAAATGCGTTGTACAATAGTTGACAAAAACTGCATTCTTAAAACACGACATTTGACGACGATTTGTCAATTAATAAATTGAAAATTATGCTTTGCGCAATAAAGACAGTAAGACACTTTTGAATGCGAATATAATACGGATGAATAATGGTTTGGTGACATTATCATCTCCAACAATTACTGTGCCAAAAAACTAAATTCATCCACGTCTACTTTATATCAGAATGTCGGGGATCTGGGTACGAAATGACGAGATATTTATTTGAATGGTTTTATTTACAAATACCTGGTAATCGTATTTTCTAAGACATAGTTAAACCATGGTATAAATAATTCTGAAAATGTTCTGTAGTAATTGTCTAGTTTATAGTGGTGGTGGTTGTCATCCGATGTGTTTGAACCAGACAGTGAAATTGACGTTGAGTTTAAATGTCTACGTATTGCCGTATGTAAGAGACGATTCATAGTATCGTATTCGTACATTCTACATAAGCTTTGCCGGCGAATACTGCCATTGTGATAGAGGATTTATTGGAGGTCTCGATAAATTTAATAACACAAAAGTCTAAAATATTGACCAAATATAATGACAATACTGTTTTTATGTAAGTAAAGATTGGCAAATTAAAAATATCTTCCAAATGTTAATCAGTTCTCACAATCAATTTATGATGGAGCAGTAGTACGACAAAATAAAAATTGTATTACAATGCAATGATTTTTAGGCAGAAAACTGTAAATTTTGTCATAGTTACATTACACTTGGTTTTCCCCACAGCGCCAGTTCTGCTTACCAAAAGTGGGCCACTTGGCACATAATATCGCAACCATAACCTTCATATCAAGAAAAGTGTCTGACACTAGAAAGAAAAGGCAACAGGAAGGCTGATAAATTTCTATCCCGGATGCCCAAAATGGACAGATGAAAACATTGAAATACAGCGTAGTCTACAGTAACATATATCAACACTATGTCTAAAGTGGAAGGAGAAGAGAAGTCAACTTTGATACAGTACAGAATTTTCAGTAAGCTGGACAGGCTTACATCCAACATATATTTACGCTGCCGCAGAACTGTGGGTGGTGTTAGAAGCTGTGGTAAATGGATAAGTTTTTATCAGAAAATATTTTCAATTAAATCACAATTAAAGATGAAAAATCACAACTTTCAAAAATCCTCCCCTTGAACCAACGATTCATTTGCAGTATTAAATGCCTGCTTACGCGTACTAATTTATACCGAACATGGTGTAATTGAACCAGTGTTAAAATTTCAGAATGGGCGAGGTTAATTGATAGTTTCTTATCTAAGTACCGTAAGGGTGTGTGTGTGTTTGACACAGTAGTGTAGTGCAATTTAATTAAGAAGAATTTAAATAAATTCAGGTTATGAATTAGGGATTACGCGGAAAATTAAATTTCGACAAATATGTAAATTTGTATGGGAAGTACCAGAGTGCGCATGACAACTTCGCTCTTTTTTATCCCAAAAGTTTAAAAAATTAAATTTACAAACAAATTTGGCGGAATTTGGTGCAACTGATTGAAAGATATGGAGGCAAGAATTAAATTGGTTAGTTATACAGAGGGTGCGGTTACTTGATCGATTTTTCTAGTTTTATAGAGGAATATAAAAAACACGCAATAGAGACAAATCTGGACTAGTTCAGCTTACTAATAAGAAACTGTACAGTAAAGTGTGAGAGGAATGCGGGGGAACCGAAATTTTTAAAATTTGTCAAATTGTATGAGACGTACCAAAAGGGTTAGGTCGACACATCAAATTTACAATCCCCAGCTACAATCTGACAAAATATTAGCTTGTGGTTGTAAGAAGTTTATAAAAGATATGTGGTCACTATCGCGGGGAATGGTGAAATTTCTAATTTGGGCTCTCTGATTGTTATTCATTTGGGAATAACCAGATCCCTCTGCAGAATTTCTCAAGCAGCTTACGACTTTCGACCTCCGGGCAAGTATTTCCTAGTAATGCCATCAGACATCCGTTTGATGGTAGCTAAAGTGAGAATGCGACTAGTTGAGAAACTTAAATGGCATGCTAACACCGATGCGTCTTAGGCCAGTAGCTAACTTCTGTTACTAAAACTCAACTTACCAGCCCACACTAGGATTGGATATGCCCTGATATGCCGCTCATTTTAAATATAATTATCATGAGAACACTGGAGAAAATAAAGAAAATAATGAAACGAACCCCACAAATGTTGATGACCCCCGCAAATGTCTTAAGTACCATGGCTTAAGGATATGCACCTGGAATGTCCGCACTCTTTACAGAGGAGGTTCCTCTATCCGACTAGTGGAAGTCCTTGATGAAAATAAAGCTGACATTACCGCCATCCAGGCGGCTGGCGTAAAAACTGTAACATCTACTACAGTTAACCCTTAACCCTATAAGTTACCGCATTCCTACAATCCGCATCAAAGCGAAATATTTTTTCACTACGTTGATCTATTTACATGCCCCGACGGAAGAGAAAGACGATGAGTCCAAAGACACATATTATGAGTTCTTAGAAGGAGCCTATGACCACTGCCCTGGCCGCGACATTAAAATTGTTGTAGGATGGGAAGATGTTCTAAGTCCAACAGTCGAAAAATTCAGTCTACACGCAATTTCCGCATAAATACATCCACAAGGCAACGTGGATGTCTCCTGATCATAACACTAGGAATCAGATTGATCATGTGGTAATATGTAGATGGAAGGCATGCTTCTAGTGTCGTGGACGAAACACCACCTGGCTGCAGCTAAGACACGCTCTTAATTCCGGATGGCAGCACGAGTGAGGAAATCACTCCAATTATCGACGATGGCATAAATTGCCCAGCTCCGAGCCAAACAGTGAACAGATGAGCAGTATTGCCGCTTCAGTAAAGATAGGCAAAGATCTAGGAGAGCGAGTCTATCGTGCGACCTCTACAACATACTGATGGAGATGATTATGAGGAAAGCTGCAGTTAACACGACTGGTACCATTTTTAATAAAACCCATATGTTACTGGCGTATGCAGATGGCATAGACATTATTGGCCGAAAAGTGCATGATGTTACTGCAGCCTTCTCAACCATCGAGAAGGAAGCAGCGAAAATGTGTCTGGTGGTAAACGAGGACAAACCAAAGTTACTGTTTTCAACGAACAAAAATTCACTCGTTTGGGAAGTTGTGTGAACGTTGACAACTATGATTTTGAAGTGACGGATCAATTCATCTATTTCGGTTCCGCAGTAAGCAAAACGAATGGTGTTAGCATGGAGATAAGGAGAAGAGTATTGCCTGCTAACAGATCTTACTTTGAGCTAAGCAAGCGACTCAATAATAAAGCCCTCTCTCGACAAACAAAAATCCGACTGTACCAGACGTTCGTTCTACCTATCTTGTTATATGGCGCAGAATTCTGGGTTATGACGCAAGCGGATAAATCAGTACTGGCAGTTTTTGAGAGGAAAATACTCCGGGAATATATGGACCCATAATGATTAAAGGAGAGTATAGACGTCGCATGAACAATGAGTTGAATGAGGTATATGCCGCCATTGACGTGGGCAAACTCATTAATATACAGCGATTGCGTTGTCATGTTGTGCGGATGGACCCAAATGCTCCAGCATGGAAAGTTTTCGACAACGAACTCGGTAAACGGCGCAGAAGAGGGCGGCCAAAACTTTGTTGGAGGAACCAGGTTTTTGAAATACTATCGAAAGTTGGTATGATGAATTGGAGGAGAAGCGCAGAAGATTGAAACACTTGCGTCCACCAGCAAGCCAGACAGGAACATCGTACTTGGTACTTATGTATTAAATGATATATACCTTCATTCCTTCGAGTGAAAGTATAATGAAAGCTAACATCTAGGAATACACCTTAAATAAGGTAATGCTTTTGGGAGGTACTAGGGGACGAGGTTATTCGATCGATTTGTTTACATTTTACACAGCATTGTAAAGTAAATGTTGGCTGAATTCTGTATGACTGAACAAAAGACGTGCAGGTAACAATATATGGGTTGAATCGCCCCAAAAGTGGCATGATTACCTAGACGTTATTCCCCGGATTTATAGAGATTTGTTATACACAAGAACCTAGACTACTTAAAATTAGATTTTAAAACTGATAGTCTTTGGTTAATTATAAAAATATATATTTATTAAAAAATTTTATAATAATTAATCCTCATTTAAAAGTTTAATTTCTTTTTTTTATACGGAAACTTTAAGACATTCCTATTAAAAGCTAAGAAGTTGTCCCATTAAATACCAATTTTAAGAAATTTGAAAACGTTTTCAGAAAATTGTCAAGAAATATTGTTTCTTATTGTAGTATGTGAGTGTAATTTCTCTAAGTGTGTATTCTAGAAAGATCATCAAAACTGCTCCCAGAATATTCAAGTATGATATATGTAATCTCTTTCCCTCATTTTGTCTGTAAGTAGGACTTTTCTAGAATTACGTTTACGACAGCAAGTTATGTTTGTTCCTCTCACTCCCATTATAAAGTCTATTGTTACGTCCTTTTCACTTGTTATGTAAATAAGAACATTCTAGAATTAAGTCTATGATAAACAACGCTGTTCTGTAAATATGTTTGTCTTTGTTGCACCCATTATGTAAATATGTATTCTCTCTAAAATATCATAGCATTTTCTAGAATAAGTCATTTTAGTATAAATAGAGCAACTTTGTTCATTTGGATGGATTAATAAAGTTGACGTTAATGTGGAAATACCTTCCACGATACCAAATTACTTTAATCTATAGGATTCCAAAGGCATTCGGAACTACTTAAAAAAATCAGGAAATTCATCCTTAGATATAATGATTTAAATTGTTAAATTATTAAAACCTTATTATTAAAACCACTTTTTTTCTGGTAATTTTACGAACGAACAGTGGTTTCCCGAAAAATATGTAATAACTAATACGATGACTAGCACACAACTATCGTGATCGTAGAGTTCGATTTAAGATGCAATAAGTTATTTAAAGATGTTGGAGAATTTTTTTTTCACCCAGAACTGCGCCAGACATATCAATTTCATCAGAATTTGGTTCCGGTAAGTTGGAGAAACTGCACACAAAGTCAGACGAAAATTCCCAAACAAACTAATATCCAAGGTTACCTGACCTGACTGCACCAGACTTTTTATGGAGTTATGTCAAGCGAGAGGTGTACAAAACAAAATCAAGGAATTTGACTGAATTGAAGCAGTCCATTTAAACAATAATTGAGGCGATCCTGACTTCCGCCCTTCAGACCGCAATGAATAATTTTCTAATCAGGTGTCGTATATACGGGAATGAGGTCAATTGCGGTCTATCGTCTTCAGAATAAATTAATTATATAAAATAAAATTGAATTTTCTACAAAATAAAAAATGTGTAAAATACATTGATTAAAAAATAAGTTATTTGAATTTCCAATTTGTGCGCCACCCTGTGTTGTGTGTAAATCACAATTGGGTAGCAGCCTAGAAGCGCGAAGTTCCCGTCTGATCATTTGGTGTTGGATCCCCAGTAGCAGCGTCACGCGGGTCGTTGGTTGAAACCGAAATCGGTGGTTTTCGTGCTCGAATGTGGAGTTGCATTGCAACCGGATGCTACAGACCCACAGAGTAGCAGAAGTCGACTCCAATTCCTAGTTTATTTGGCAGTCCCAGAGTGGTGCTGGCAACCGCATTGTAATATGACCAGGGTGGTTGGCCTTCACAGTGGGTAAGGCAAAAAGGTTAGTGAATTCAAAAATAGAAATAATATAAGTGTACTGAATGTTGAAAGCTCTACCAAGTCCCGTTCAATTCGTGTTTCTTCTTTTCCATGATCTAATGAATAACGCGGCATAAGCTACAGAAAACCTTGATACCTAACAAAAGTCAAGCTAGCGTCCTTAAAACTTCTAATCACAAATTTTATGCCGGCCGAAAATATTTCATAAACATTCTAGCATTATCAAAATAAAGACATACTAAAATGTAACAGCTTGCAGTTTAAGTCAGTTCATAATTTTGCTACGATACGTTCAAATGTGAAATGCTGAAAAAGAGTCATTTCTAGCTGATTTATTTTTCCTTCTGTAAAAAATTGATTCAATCTAAAATGCCACAACAGCAAAAGTTACTTCGCGCACTTTACTACACGTTCAAATGACCGACTCAAGCCAAATGGTCCTACCTTCAGTTATACGGAATTCAGTCAAATTAGACATACGTCATTCATTTTATAAACTGTTCTGAGAACAAAAATCGATGATATTGGCCAACACCTTCTTGCACCTCCCATACAAATGGCCTATTCATACCTAAGGTATGATCTGAGAATGAAAATGGACAACTTCCTCACGGTCTTTCTGGTACTTCTCATACATACTGACCGATTTTTTAAAATTTATTCTTATTGGTAATTTTGACCTATCAAGTTGCAGTAGTCTAAGAATTAGCGACGCCCCCTCTACTACCTTCCACACAAACTATCGATCTATATATTCTTAATTTCATAATTTTCAAGCACTTGCACTGAACTCAATCAAGTTTGGCTTACGTCATGCGCCTTCTGGTACCTCCCATTTAAATTGGCTGATTTATGGAAATTAACGATTTATTTATTAAAATTACTTAATTCGCAGGCTGGCTGCAGTTTCTTTCGAATATATAACACTGTAATGTAGTGGTATATTTTGAAAAAAAATAGGGTGCATAACCATTTAACCTATATATCTGTGGTCACAACCCGTAATAGCCTAACTCGAGTTAGGACACAATTGAGTTATTAGCACCATCGTATTCAGCGTATCTAAATTTATTTGCTCTAAATTTTTCATGTTTGTATTTCTTCTAGGAAGGCAATTAATCCTAAAAAACCTAATAGCTTAAGTTATTTTTCTAAATGACTGTTTTGGCATAACTGCCTAAGTCAATTTAGGATTACAACAAGTACAAACATTATTTTTTCATCATTGCCTAAATCAACTTAAATCGTTAATCCAAAAAAATGAAGAAACAATTTTATTTTCCTAACTTGAGTTAAGCTCTTATTCCGAATTACAATTTCGTTTTTTGATAAACATAAATTGAGTTAAGGTCTTTCTCCAAACTTAAAGTTTTTTATTTAATCTGGAATAATAGCCTAACTCAACTTGAACTTTTTGACTTTCTTTCGTTCAACAATTCATAAAACTGACTGCGAGAATAAACAACTGTTTTTTGTTAACAACTAAGTAAAGAAATTCGTTTCCTTGGAATCTGTAGCAAAGTTTTCCAAAAAACACCTTTTCCTGATTTTCAGTGAAGATTCAAAACTTTAAACTCCTGTATTGAAAATATTGAAAAACAGACTTAGGCTGTTATGGGTTGTGACCACAGATATAATACTCGAATATTCGAAACTTGCATCCAATAGCGCTAGTTCAGTTATTTAGTAAACACATTTCTGGGAATGAAAATGAACGAATAGGGACTGTCCAATTTGGTACAAAAAATTGGTCTTTCTGGAATTTTTAGAACAAAGTTACAATTTTGCTTCTTCTATTACGCTTTAAGGCAGAATATTGTTTGATAAAAATCCATATCCTTCTGCAACACCTCGGACTTTTGTATCAAAGTTATATATTTTGTTACAATCATATATAGTCGATTTTAATTTCAGCTGTATGCAGTTTACTGATTCTAACTAATATTAGTTATGCGTTATGTTCAATATCCCGTTAAAAGTCGGTTTTCTATTGAAAATTATTTACTACTGCTAAAAACTTATTGTTCCAAAATTATGAAGTAGTTCATTTGTAGTTCACAATTACGACTTAAAAACAAGAGGAAATGTTAATTAAGAAACTGGTCTTCCGACAGTTTCTGCAGAATATCTACGAAAAGACACTAATTATATTAGTGATATAAATTATATCATGAGGCACCCCGATTCGACGGGAAAGCTTGAAAGATTTATCTAAATTTTGGAAGAAATAACTTCGATAATTACCTTTTTTTAAGAATACTTGTACTGCTGTTGGATAACATTTTTATTAAGCTTTTCCGAGATGCATCAATGAAAGTCTTGACGGTAGTTGTAAAGTCTTATTATTTATAATAATGTTGTTGCAATTAACGTCTCTTAAAATGAATTTCAAATTGTGCTATATCTCATAAACTATAGAATTATAAACCCAATGACGCATTTGAAATCATATATCAGAATAAGCTATTTTTCCTCCAAAACAGCAACGTACAACGTTATCATCTCGAATACTAGAAATGGAGCATATGTGAAATGATTTCAATTTAAAAGTCAAGTTGGCCACTGCAAGCTCATTTATTTCGTACCCGTGCGCACGATTATCGAGAGACCTACGTTAGAAGGAAACACTTTATCTGTTTTTGTAAAATCAGTTTTTAAGCCTATAAAGATAAAGATAAGAAGCTTAGAATATATGAGCTAAATCAGTCATTGTTACTTGCTCTATTTTTCTCAAATTTAGCCAGAGACTACAAAGCATGAGATAGGATCTCCAGCGAAACATTGATCAATGCGATCAACTTATATTGTCGGATACCATCTTTATGAAAAATAGCAGAAGGAGAGTGGTCCATTTTCTCAAATTTCAATAAGAATAACAGAGAAAAAAAAATGGACAACAAAGAAGGTCGCTGAAACTGAACTTCGGGAAACCGGTCCATTTGTATGGAATATTCCAGAAGAGACATGACAATGTGGTTTATTTTCATTTTCAAACTAATTTTAACGAAATCCTTAACGCGTGCCATATTCGACAGAATTTAACACAACCTTGTAAAAGTTAATAACCTTAGAATATATGAGTTAAATCGATCATTAGGATGAGAGGCACCAGAAGAGGTATGGTTAGTTCATAACTTCAGATTTTATGAATACTTGTAGACCAAATTGATGGACAGAAATTCAGAAAGCTACACCCTACAAATTAGGAATTACAGGCAAAAAATAGAAATTTGGAAAACCGGTCACCCTCATATAAAACTTGATAGTGACTAACAATTGAGGAAGCGACAAGCAAACTACCAAAATTTTTGATATACTTATAATGTATTTGCACCCTTCATTTTGACTATGTTGCAAAATAAAGTTAATTGAGTTTATTTTATTCACATCGTTTCAAAAAGTTTCAGTAATGATTCTTCCTGGGCGTGTTCTATTTAGTGAACAAAGAAACTTGTAATGAAACACATTGTTGATTACTACTGTTGGATTAATGCGGAAAAATTTCTGCCCAATCGTAGCTCAAGAGTTTTAAATACATTACGCTTTATTCACAAAAAAAAAAAAAAAAACAGAAAAATTGTTTCAAAATGGTATTTTGTTCTTTATTATTATTATTATTTATTGAAAAAAACGATCGTTCTCGTGCCTTATTCAACAAGGATTACGTATTATTTACCTTGGTGTGCAAACAAGGTAACCAAAAATAAATTCCTTGCATGCCATAAATGATATATGGAAGAACTCACATTTAAAGAACTTACACGCATTCTGTATTTGGAATCACTCAAACAGGATCTGCAATATAATGACGATTCCGAACATCACAGTTTGAGAAACATATACTAGACTTACTGATTACTCGACTACTCGAAGTGTTTGCCAAAAACATCGTGGTGACCGCCGGTGGTTGCGGAGTTGAACCATCGCGCCACGGTCTGTCACAGATATGCTAGAAATAAAATACATTACATAAATTTGTAGGCAATCTACTTACAAATTCTAAACAATATGAGAAAGAAATATTTAACAAATGGACCAATTGGTAATAGTTAATCAAAATATAACAATTACCCTGAAGTTTAATTACATACATAAAGCGAATAGTAAAAAGCTGCCTCAATATTTTGATTTTTTGTCGATTCCAGGTGAGCAAAGAATTATTTTCATGAAAAAAGGCTAATGATTGTGGCAATAATAAATAAAACTTCGTAGATTACACTAGACAACAAGGTTTTGGACTGGAGCAACCAAACAACTTTTCTATGGAAATTTGGGTGGGCTGAATTCGAATCTGTAATTGGTTTTTCTCTATCACGTCGGGCTTTACAGAAATGTTTTTATCCGTTTTTTACATAAAAAAATCATTAGTTTATTTAAAAATCAATGAATTTCCAAAGTAAATGGCGTTATTTTAACGACGTTTGTGTTTTGTTGGTTCGGTTTCAAGCATAAAAGTCCAGAAATAGTTTCCTAGCATGCTTTTATCTCAAAATCCTTGATAATTTATTTCAACTTTCATTAAATTTTGGTGAGCACGGTCCCACGGTTTGTGGAAAAAAATTTAAATGCGAATGTAGAAAATGAATTTTGAGTGACACACCTGCACCTAATTCGTGATAATTTGTCAATAATTCAGCAACAATTTGGCTGTAGTTTTCATTACATTGTTTCGAAGGAAACTGTTCACCATGTTCTTGAAAAATTTCTAGGCTGCTTATTCTTTCTCCAATAAACGTTGTGAAAAATTGCTTCAATAGCTTCCGGATCTGATGGCCAACAAATATGCCTTCTTTGATTTTAGCGTATGAAATTTTAGGAAAAACCGCTAACAAATATTTAAATGTTGCAACATCTTCGTCCAGACCCTTGATAAAGTTCAGAAGTGGAAGAAAAGAACGTCAATTGGATCAATTAATGGTCTCACTCTGTTCTGAAGTAATGACTACATGTAGCGGGAATATCCCATAGAAAAAGGAAACCACAAAGGAAACTAATTATCTGAAACAGAATAATTTACAGTTATTTACAATGGTCTGTACTATATATATATGTATGTATACAAAGAAATTTAAATCACACACCTTTAGGTCACCACAGATCTTCCATTTATTATCTTTGTATTTGACTAATGTCAACATTTCAGCCATTGATTCGTAATTTTCCTTTGTATTTACGGTATGAGCAATTGGTATGGATGGTTTTTCATTGCCAATAAGCAAAATAAAAGCTTTTGAGCACTGTACTCATAGCCATCGATAAATAATCTCCATTCAGTTTTGTCATATGACTGGTTCATTTTTTGAAATACACCATCAACATCAGTACAGTATAGAGTGGAGAGTTTCTTTTCAAAATATGCAGCTAATTCCAAACTTCTATCTCTATACTCTTGTCCCAAGTGCAAGATGTTGCCACTGCTGCATGCGTGAAGCTAGTAATTCTGCATCTTGCTTCGTTAAATGTAAATCCCGAATTAGATCATTTAGCTCAGCTTGAGTCACTAAATGGCGTTCATCATCAGCCTGATACAAACTACCACTGCTGGTGAAAAATGTTTCGCACTCATTGCTCGTTGCCCTGGGAATGACTGGTGTTTAATGATGCCACAAATAGAGGACTGTCTCCAGTGTTTTTGCTCCTTTTATTACTTTGTATCTTTTACTGAACCATAGTACTAATTGAAAATTAAATAAATTGTATCCCTTATACTCTCTAAACCTCAGTGCATTAAATCAATTTTGCCATCCCTGATGGTTAACGGAGTTGTGTGGTCTTTGTTGCTATTTTTGATCTTCTATTGCACCTTTAGCTGCGCAAAAAGCAGTCAGTACAAAAGCAGTCAATAAAGAAGCATGAGCATAGGATTAATCAAGTACTGTAAATTGTACAATCAAGTACTGTAAATTGAAATGAGAAGGAAGTTGTAAAAAATTTGAAATAAACCCAAATTAAAAATACAAAACCTAAACACAAAACTTTGAAATTTATAACCAAAAACTAAACGACTGGTAATGGATCATTTGGTGGACGTTGAACTGGTTTGGAAACCGATGAGACATTCGCGTAAGTAATATTTTTTTGATTTTTCATATTGAATCCAGCAACTTTTGTTAAACAGAAATAACAATCGGTTTGACTCTCTCCAAAGTACTGAAATCGAAAAATCTAAATAGATCTTTCTGCCATTTGACCACTTGTATAAAACTGTTCTGCAACTATTGCAAAACATTTTCGTGTCCATGGTTTGTTTAAGTTTCTGACAGCAAACCTAAAATAATGTAAAAATGCATGTTTAATGATTCCGATATCGCACATCCTTTTTTCCAACCAAATATTCACCACTTACAAAGCTAAAATAGCTTGAATCAGTAACACACGATCTCCCTGACATGCCTTAATGCTACTATTATGAAAATTTAGTATGAATGTGGGCTTCTGTCAAATTAATAATTGTGAAATTGTAGGGCCAGTATTGACTATTTTGCAGTATTGCCAGCATGCGACAAAAAATAGACAAGACGCGATAGTCCAATTTGTATGCCAGATTCGAATTCAGCGCACCAAGATTAGTTAAACAACATGCTTCGTTTCTGCAGTCATTTTTGCAAATTTGTAGACCAGTGTTATTAGAATATTGGTAAAATTCTGATAATTTCAACAGCCAAATAGTAAACCAAAAGTAAATATTACAAATGTTTACAAAATTAATTTTATATTAATAATAAGAAAGTAACTTTGTCTTTTTCTCACTAAGTAGATTTTAATTTTTTTACACAAATAATTAACTTTAATCTACAATGTAAGTGCAATTTTGCTCAACGACTTTGTGCCAGCCTTCAGTTTTCTTGTTTAAATTGGAAAAAATACTTATTCTTCCAGGCAAAATATTAGAACAAATCTGTTTTTAGGTTCTCATTGGTGTCGTTGGATTTTCCATTCAAAAAGTTTTGCAATCATATTCCGAAAATCGGAAGGTACCAAATCAATACTTTAATGCGGATGCTACATCACCTTCACCTCCCAATGTAAAATCCAAACAAATTGAGGCATAACTTGTTTATGGTGCGCTTCATTCATTTCGCTTGGACTGGGATCTGCTTCAGTTGACATTCCGTTTTTCATCACCAGTGTTAATGTGTTTGAAAATATAGTCATTTTGATTGTGTGCGGAACCGAAATACTAAGCCTTTTAATGACTAAAAGTCATTTCAAATGATTTTCAGAGGGCTACACTGTCAGCTCTTCTGCAACTTCTCGAACAGAAACGTGTCGCCCGACCCTTTTAGCGTCTTTACTTTTCACGCGCAACAATACAAGAAGTTGAACCGATGAAAGGATCCTATAAAATAAATCGGTTCCCAGGTCACATGGGATGGAAAAGCTAATGAAAAGGCAAACTGGTGCAGAAATTTCAGTCATATATCGGTTCATATCAACCGGGGACAGGTCACCGAAATAAAATCAAATCCGAAAATTGCTTTGGTTTGTTTCAGTTTCTGGAATCTAATTCCGACAACAGAAATTTGTTTCTGTTTCATACATTTAATACGAAATTACGAATAACTTTGATTCAAATACATGAAAAGGTATTAAAAAAAAGTTGATGATGATTTAGTTAATGAAACGTTTTGGATGCATTTCATCTGAAAATTTTCAATTAAAAAAAAAAAAATTAAAATTTTGGAGTGCCTGATAAATTCAAAAAATTAATTATTTGAATCATTTTAACATTTCGCAATTTGGCGGCAGACTCTTTTTTGGAGAGAAACTAAATTGCTTTTAGTTTCAGTTTCAGCTGTGATTCAAACTAGGAAACGAAACTGCATAAAACTAAATTTCCGTTCCCAAATCAAAATATCTGTTCTATTATGTTTCTATGGAGAAAGGATATAAATTTAGGTTTCTAATTTCATTTTATGAAATAAATGAATCAAGGTTCGAAGTAAGTTGTTGTTTCGAATATAAATCGGAAGAAGATTTCCAACAAACTTTAATTGAATTTACGAACGATATCCAACCCAAAACGAAACTGAACTTTCGTGAGGGCTGCTGTGATCAACAAATACTGTGAACTAGTGCACAATTGAAGACCATTTTTATTTGCTGAAATGAGTTTACTGAAGCCTGATATGTGATATATTATGTTGAATTTGGTGAAAGTAATTACAAGACATGAATCTAGGAATGTGTGGGTTAAACCAGGCATTTTTTATGGAAGTTACGCGAAAGTATTGTCACATTCTACCAAGCATTATAACTATGGATTATACGGCAAAAATCAAATTTTTATAAATTAGTAGTTCATGGGTTCAATAGTTTATTTGTGTGGGACTTAGCAGAAGGATTAACCAACCGATTTTTTCAAGTTTTACTAAAAAAATACGGTTATTAGCACTGAAACATTAAATTTAAATAAATATAAAACATGAAGCGATATACACAAATAAAAAAGTGACTACCATTTTTTCCGAATCAAACTGAACGAAAGTACAGCCGTTGTGCTCAATAATCTCGATATGCATTTCCGGTATGTCATATTTTTAATATATGGCATTTATCTGGATACGATAAGAAATACGAGTCATAAAAAGCAGACATTAAGACACATTTCTCTAAAATGGTGTTTTTGAAGACACTTTCTTATATGAAAATATCTATGAGGACACTTTTGTTAAAAAAAAAAACTGTCTGCGAAAACTTCTATGAACAGCTTTTTCTGTATGAAATGTATTTAGAACGACTATTTTCTGTGTGAAAAAAGTCTGCGAAGATATGGTTTATATGTGTTTTATCTTTGATTATCCAGTCACTTGTATTTTTTGTTATTCTCAGTAAGTAGAAATTATATGCATAAACAAGCCGACTCAGCATGCTACCAATAAAGTCGGATGAAAACGTCTTCTATAATCGTAGAATAGTCAACTCCCCGGTAAAATCAGAACATGGATAGAATGGTCACTAACACCACTATTTGCCCGATTTTTTGGGAATGCTTATGATAATTTCGAGATTAATAATAACACAGTGCTTAATTTTGACGTGCTGATTTATGACGATCTTTAATTACTTTGAATGTCCTAATGGATATTTTATATGGTCGTTGCACTTTTTACGCCTGAAAGGATGTTTAAAAAGGATCACATTTCACTTTGTACTCGAAGATATTTCTTTCTATGCCAGTAGCATATTTACCAAATGTCTCCTTTTTACCTCTAATATTGAATTACAAATAAACAAATTCCCTTCCATCCTATGAATGAGATATGGAAGAACTTCACATTTAATGAGCTTACGCGCATTTTTGTTTTAGACTCACTCAAGGGCACCTACAGTTTAACGACGATTCTAAATGATACAGTTTGAGAAGCATTCACCAGACTTGTCGATCACTTGACTACTCGAAATGTTCGTCAGACACATCAAAGTGCTCAGATAATGATATGTTGGCTGTGTAAGGGATTGAACCCGGAACCATGTGAACGATAGTCCCGCACCTCAAAATTGTCATCGCACCTCAAAATTTCAAAATTGTTTTTGTGTTATATATGTATATATGTATATCATTTCAGCAGAGATAATACATTTTAAAAGTAATTAACATGAAATTGTTGTTATGTGCTTTAACCTCAAGTCTGATAAAAACGAAAATATTGATAGTGCTTAATACGGACACGAAACTAAAATACCAGAAATTGATAAGGCTTCATTACTAAAATTAAAAAAAGAAACCGAATCAAGACCACCTTCGAGGCATCAACATAATCAAAAATCGGACGAAACTTTTGGCAAATTACATTTTTATTAATATTAAAAAAAAACAATCTTCGGTTTCATTCTCCAATTCGCTGCGCCAAATTTTGATAGAGTTTTAAAAGCGTTGTCCTACTTTTTCTTGCTTTCCGGGATAATTTTTCTCTCGGAGACTCCCTTCTGCTTCTGTCATAACCTAAAATTTTGCGCTTTACAGCAGAACGGGTAAATCCAGTGA
>JAHXMU010000395.1:4393368-4442569 GCA_019455685.1 Philornis downsi
GGTCCCTCCCATTTACACGGACCGACCTACAGAAAACAGCGTCAGCAATATCGCGGTACCCTGAGGATTTCTAAAGAGATACGTTTAAACTCTACAGTAAAAATGTAATGAAACACAACGAAACAAGGTTCTCCGTACAGCGAAAAAATTCCTCAAGTCAATGCTTTAAGGAAGCTAATTGTCATGGTGGGGAATGATTAACATTAGTCTGTTCTTATTTTTTCAAATACTTTTGTCAAACTACCAATGTGTACCTTTTCAAACTGGATCTTTTATATTGCCGTAAAAGAATGCTGGTGCCGACTTTAGTTGAATTTGGCCTGCCTTGAAAGAAGTTGGTGTCAACACCCTCTGGAATGCAAAGAATAATTTCAGTGGTGTTTATTCTAACGGATGAGATGTACGACGGAATTATGCATTTAAAACCAGCTATAAATCGGATTCTGACGGAATTTTCGTTTATTTACTAAAGAAATTTGCCTAGTCTCTAACTTTTGCACTTCAATATATTTTTAATTCTTCATTAAAGGAAGGTATTTTTATTGATAGATGGAAGTCAACGTCCATAACACCTATAAATATGGTAAGAGAAATGATGTTACTTGATACAGACCGATTTCTAAACTAAAAAATGTATCGAAAAGTTTTGTAGCGCATAATTTATAATAAGTTATATCTTCTTACAAAATAGATTACATCCCCATCTCAGCATAATTTTATCCAGGTAGATCTACCACACAAATGTAAACATTTTCACAGAATATTGTATTTCATCATGTGAACTTTTATGTCAAATTGAAACAGTTTACACTAATTTTGCCAAAGCGTTTGAAAAAGTATCTCATAGTACACTTTGTGCTAAGTTGCAATCTGTGGGACTTCATTTCTTGATGTTAAAGTGATTAAAATCGTATTTATCAAATAGACAGACAGACAGTATTTTGGGACCATTTTTGTTTAACTTGTTAATAAATGATATTTCTAACTATTTTAAAAAAGTAAATTTTCTTTTTTTTCTCTAATATTTCTGGGATTCTAGATCTTTAGAATGATTTAGATAATCTTCTTGATTGATGTTCCCTAAACAAACTTTCATTAAATTTATCAAAATGTGTTCATATCTTATTTTCAAGGTCTCGTAATCCAATTCAACTGGTTTTAAAAATTGGTGTTTACAGGCTTCTCACACCTGAACGTAAAATGGATTTAGATGTTGTTTTTGATGCGACACTAATTTTTACCTCTCATATAAATTATGTTATTAATACAGCGTATTCTATACTAGCGTATATTAGAAGAAATGGTTCCGATTTCACTGATCCACATACCTTGAAAATAGTGTATATTACCCATGTAAGAAAGTTGGGATGTGCCTCTATTGTTTGGAGTTCCCTTTGTCAAGTCAATATATCACGCATAGAAAGAATCCAGCGGGCCTTTCTGAAATTTGCTCTCTCCTCAATTAACTTTGGTGATTTTGTGCCTCCTTATATTGCAATATCGCCGTATTTATCATATCTTGTCATTTGTATTCGATGTAATAGCTGGTATAATTGATTTTTCTGAATTATTGTCGCTTATACCGTTTTATGTTCCGCCGAGATCACTTAGATATCATTATACATTTAATTTAAGACGCCATTCCACAAATTCGCGGATTTATTGAATTCAATATCCTAAATGGGATTGCAAGAAATGACTAACCAATTCAACACCGAGAATTTTTTTATGTATGTTTACATAACTTTCTTCAAATATATTATGTTAATTCTTAGCCTGTGAGGATATACATGTCCATAGACATGAAATAAATGAAATGAAATGAATTGTTCACTTTACCGCAAGTTTTCGTATATTAAATAGTTGGAATTTTTTTCCAAGCATCGAAAAATTAACTAATAATTAGCATCTTGCAATTTAATTTATTGTCTTTCGAAGTATTTTTTTATAACTTAATTTTTCTGATTAGATTTGAAGTTGGTTAACTATGTCAATTCGATAGCACTGTCTAAAACTTTTGAACGAAGAAACTGTTTCCTGCAATGAATGGTTCTCTATTGCAATCCACATATAGACATGTTGTAGTATCAGTAGTCTTCCCTACATGATGAATGTCACTCAACAATTGCACTATTTCCCCCCTTATATACTGCGTATCATGTTGCAATATTTCACACTATACGAATTTTCTTTAAAGGGTTTAATTAATAAAAATATTTTGATTTAATGAGTTGATCAAGGCAGGTTAACATCAGGGAAAGAGATGACCAAAACACAGTTTCTGGATTTATATAAATTAATTATGTGATTCTGCACTGTTTGTGCAACCCAATCAGACACACGTTGCTAGTTACGCTTTGCTTTTGTGTAAGAGCTGTAACACCAAAGGTGAAGCAACCTCACTCTAGAAAACAAAGGAAGACTGCGTCAAGAAACCTCCCATAAGAGCATACATGTAATATTTACAATTATTCGTCGCATTCAAATAAAAAGGACCAATAGCAATAGAACAAACATTTATGCTGCATAGTAGTATTGTTCAGTGGTGTTATTCAGTTGTTCACTCTGTAAGCTAGTCTACGATATGTTAATAATCCTGTGTTAATACGATTAAGCTGTTCAATCGACCACATCTTCACTCTAAAAAACTTTTACTGTGTATACACCGGTACTTCTTCATCCTATTTTATGTCTTGACCGGAAGGAAAGGTATTATACAGGGTGGCGCACGAATCGTGCTACAAACATAATGTCAATGTCAATGGCACCATTAGTTAAAGATATTGAAGGAGTTTTCTTCAGACTGCGCTGAAAACGTATCCACTTCAACAGCATTTTGTTCCAGCAAAATGGAGCAACTGTCCACATTGCCAGACCGCTCCAGCTGGAGCCAGCTCCAACGAAAATTCCCACACAAATTTATATTCAGAAACGTTACTTTCGCTGGCTACCAAGGTCACCTGACCTCACTGCAGGTGTACAAAACGAATCCAAAAAATTTGACTGAATTAAAGCAATTCATTAAAACAATAATTGGCGCGATTCCGACTTCAACCCTTCAGGCCGAAATGAATAATTTTCTGACCAGGTGTCGTATGTGCGTGAATGAGCATGGAGGTCATTTACGGTCTATCATCTTCAAAATCAATATAAAACAAAATTGAAGTTTCTATACAATAAAAAAATAAATAAATAAATAAAGGTTGTTTGAATTTCTTACTATACAACAGTTGGTGCGTCACTCTTTATATGTCTGGCTGTGCGATGTCTGGCTGCAGGCACGATAGCGTCTGGAAACTTACAACATCTTAATATTCTCGGATTCGTAATAAGGATTGCAGAAAATAAATGTAATAATTCTCAATAGCTCCTCATTGGTAGATTACAGTAACCTCAAGTTCTGTCCATTGTATTGGTTTTTAATGAAAATTTCAAAAATGTTGAGCAATTAGCCACATACTCATATCTTCAGATGTCAATTATAAAAATGGTTGATGTTTCCCACTTTATTAGACTCATACATAGTTTAAACGTACAGAGTTTGCTGCAGTACAGTCTCAGATTAAAAATGAACCTTCCCAAATCCAATTTTTTCCCCGCAATAACTGAATCTTAGACTGCGATTTAAATAATTTTTCACATCCTTCATTCAATTTTTAGGGAGCCTTACGATTTAGCAAAAAATTTAAATTTTCCCCATAATTTCTAAGCGGAAGACATTAGGTTAGAAGTACTTTGTAATAAGTTATAAACTAGTTTGCTTCTTTCATTACGCATTAATTCACAACACTTTTTGAAAAGAACCTATCGGTTTAGCACACCCTTCCTAGCGCTACGCACACTTTTGCGTCAAAACAAAAGGATTTTGGTTGAATTTCATTTAACTTACAATTTCTGTAATGGTTCTATATTTTGGAAATTTTTTAACTTTACATTTCTTGCTTTTATAGATTTCGTTTGATTAATGCAATTTGACATCCTACAAGAATACCTATATTATACGAGTATATCCACAAACAATGTTCATTTATTCAAATTTATTAAGCGAAAATTTATGCCTTTCAATATTTTGAAAAATTTATGTTATTTCAACCACGTTCTACTAGTACAATAAATAAATTGCCTGTCCTTCTACAACTTTTAACTAGCAGCAGACCTAAGCACATTGATGACATACATAACAAGCACAAATAAACAAACACACAACGCCAAGTAACAGAGAGGGAAAGAGAGGGAAACAGCAGACAGACGAAACCATCGACGTCCATTCATCCATCCCAGTCAGTCATCCATTCATTCATCGTCGCCGACTAAGGCAAAACATCTGTAAGTGTATGTTTTTTACGAGTTTTCCCCCGATCAGTTGGTTGGGATTTACAGTGGTTAAGAGGATATTGAAAGACATAACGTTATGTATTAATAGAAAATTATGGTTACTGTATTAGTTTAAACATCTGGAAGAAAAGTGTCGATACCAATGGTGAAAATATCTACACTACGAATATCGATACTGCTGCATAAGGAAAATGTTGAATACATAATTTTAGCATGTTAGCGAAATATCCTTCAAATATTGCAAAATCCGTCCTTCGTTTAAATTCAATTTATAAAGTGGGGATAGAGTTAATAATTGTAGTTTTAATTTTATTAATAATAAATACTTAATGTTTTTAATTCGTGTCCATTGCTGTAAATGTTGTCCTGTTCTTTAAGTACTCGCACAAAACAGTATCGGTGTCAATTCGGTTGAAGAATACATCTCGAAGCGAAGAAAGGTGTAAATTAACTCATCGGATTGCACACTAACATGTAACTAATTAACTATGTTTAAATGAAGCCAATTACAGCTAAAACCTTTGACTTTGTTAACGATTAGGTGCAAATCTGCTTACAAGAAAGAGAACCAGTTCAGAAACCAGTACTAGTAAACTAACGTGAATTTATTTTTACCCAATGTTCTTTTGCGTTAGCCAGTAAAATGTGTAGGGTGAGAGACGACACATGCCAAATGGAAGGATCTTCTCAAAAATGCTCTGAATTAACGCACGATTACAAACGAAAGTATGTCTTTCGCATAGGAATTATAGCAGGACAACTTATTTTTCGCTAAATCCGCTAATTTGTATATTTAGTACCCTAATGAGAATGGCGAAGCAATTCATCCTAGATGAATGCAGTTGACGATTTAAAATGGGTTCGTGGTCGGCTTGAGGTCATAAATGAAATTTCTTACATTTTTATGTTTTACAAATGTTATTTTCTAATCTTACGTTTATTATATTTAATACAATTCATCTTCGTTCGTAGAACTAAGTTTACTGCTAATTTATTTTAAATTTGATGCAATAGAAAGAAATATGTAAACCAAGTAATATGTAGAATTAGTGACTTAGATATACTCGCAGCTTATAGCACCAGCATGCGTAGGGCTTTTTATAAATGATGGTATGATTTTTACCTACCTCTGCTGAAGATGTGATAATAATCAATGCTGTCCTACAAAGACATGTTACCTTCAGAAGAAACTCCAATTTGGCTCCTCCTTCGTTCAATTTTTTCCGTATAGAACTGCCGTGTAGTGAATGTTTAGCCAATTTTGGATTTACCAGGCCTAAAATCAACCTAATCAAGTTACATACGGGTACATAGAAGTTAGTTACATAGAAGAAGTTATATGCATAGATGGACCATAGATGGTGTTCACATGCAATACTCAGTGAAACCTTTTCTTTATTAAGACCAACCTTTTTCTTTATTAAAACTATTTATTCAAGACTATTTAAGATTTTTGCAAAGCCTGATTCTCGAAAGAATTTATGCCAGAATGATATTCTCATTATAAAAGCCGATCTATATATAGGTAAATATATGTTGCTATATAGTTTATATATGTATAAGTTGCTATAGTTTTGAATAATTTATCAAATCTTATGTTTCTGAAATACTCAACTTAATGAGAATTCCTCATTGATTGCAGTCTCGACATGCATCACAAGCAGTTACTTGTGAGCAATTTTTGAAAAACTTTTTTTATCTTACCTTTACTTTATCTCCCACAACGATCCTAATATCACGGTCAAGGCAGCTCTCGGAAGATTCGTCTAGGCACTTATAAGGTTTATCTTTCGCCCCTTGTTCTTGTATTCGGTCGATGTTCACACATTAATTGGCGCAGAAAAAAATATTTTGCCCTTACGCGAATTTTGGATACATACTTAATGAAAACTCTGGTTCATTTTACTCCAAAATGTCATCCAAATCGTAATAAATTTTGCTCACCATTTTCAGTTTCGCTGAAATAAGTATGATACTCCTAAGTGGCATATCTGATTTTGAGTGACGAACTTAAGTTCTGAGGTAGAGCAAATAAAACAAAGCAAATAAAAATAGAAAAAGTTTCTAAAACACTTATTTCTAGGGAGGTTCGGTTGATAGCCAACCTGATTAATCGTTATTTTCAGTATTGAAAACTTATGATTAATTGATTAATCAATCGAACTTCACTAACGGAATATATTATATTTCACATTCTATATTGTGGGTCATTCAAAAAAAATGTTTTTGGTACATAAAAAACATGATTGTTTATTGTTGGTGAACAAGTGCTGAATAAATTGTTCAAATTTGATTAATCAAAAATTCAAGTTACTTGATATTCTTATTAACCTTTTCAAAAAGCAATTATATCCTTTTCAAGCGGCCCAGTTAGGCGGATCTCTATGAAGATTGGTCAAAATTGGATTGGCCGTTTAAGATTGGTATATTTAAAAAAGTAGTAAAAAGTAACTAACATTTTGATGCAAAATCTTGGCTGTTTTTAATGTAAATCTTCGGAATTAAGAAAACGACTTTAAGGCATGTGAATCATAAAGGAGAAGAGGAAGAAGAAGAAGATAATAAAGATACTAAATATTATGGGATAAAAAAAGGTAGGCAGAAAAAATGTGTCAGATAATGAATTCTTAAAATATGGATACTTCTAAATGACAGTATGAATTATGATGATAAAAGAGATATAAAAATTTCGGCAAAGCCTTCATTTGTTCAGGAAAATACATTTATTAAAGATTATTACAATGTCTTTTATTAAAATTTACCACAGCGATTAAATAAGGACTAAATAAGGGCCTAGAACAACAAAAATAAAATTCAAATACGATGTGAAATATCAGAAATTAAATATCGCACAACAGTATGAGATTGGCAGGTTGGATTTATAATATTAGTTTTCTTCTTTTCGGGGAGCTGTATTTAGAGTTTAGGAAATAGCCAGAAGAGAATGCAAGAGAGAGAGAGAAATAGTACATTATCATGATTGAAAAACCCAGAGTTGTCTGCCGAAAAATCACATTTTTGCAAATTACGCAGAGAAGAACTCTTTCAACATATCCTTGATTTTTAAGCAATTTGACGCGATGTTTATGCAGTACATTCACGTTTTTTGTTTTCATATCCGCGTCACGAAACTTATGGAGGTAGTTCTAATGTAAAGAGGGCAGAGACTATGACAATTTTTCCAGTTCCAACGACTCTGAAAATCTTCGATAATTTCTTGATCCGTACGGTACTTGGAAAGGCCCATGGAGAGACAAAAAAAAAAAAAAAATAGAAAATAGTTATTAACAAACGCGTGCTTTTTTCAAAAATATCACTAAAATAAAAACGATAATAACGAAGTGCATATACAATCCAAAAAATTACTTCTTATCGGCTATTGACTAATACTCCGAAAAAGAAAGCACAAATAGTTGAAAAAAAAAATAGTTAATTCACGGATAGTAGATTAGGTCAACTCCATTGTGATTTCAGAGTACCGGAAATAATTAAAATCGGCACAGTGAACAAATTCTCACACCATAATTTTTAAGTTAGAAGATCAAATTGATACGACAGATAACAGACGCGGTCAGAGATTCCATTCTATTTTAACTGAATCTATGAAAAGCCTTAAATATGGGAAGATCCATAATTCCTTAGAATAATTCAATACAAATCTATCTTTTTGTCAGCGAATAGATCATTTCTTCCATTTTGGAATGCTCTATTTGCTAATAATAGTATTGAAGTGTGAACAAAGTCATTGATTGTAATTTGGTCCGACATAGATTGTTGTAGTTTCCGGGGGAACGAAATTGAAATTAGTTAGCATATATTCTAAGTCACCCTAATGTTGAAACTAAAATTCAAATTGTAGTTTATTAACAGCAAATCCTTTCGGAGGAGGTTTTTCAAAAATATTTTTCAGAAATTTTAGAAAAATTTAATTTTCGATAAGATATATCGGGATATAAATGCAACTACTTTGTATAGACAACTTCCGGTAAAAGGCCATTATTTTTGAATAGGCGTAAGCTTTGATCTCTATATATTTATACATATGGAAAACCTAGGAAGGAAAATAAAAGCGATTAAAAACAAAGGAATAGTTCATAATTCCATAAGAACAAAATGCACACGATAGTAGCTCGTGCAATTTTTGATAAAGTTAGCGAAAATATGGGACAAAACTTAGTTCCAAATACAAAGTTGAAAAGCAATAATAGATCATAAATTAACATTGTTCTTACTAATTAAGAGAGAACGATTCATAAGAGTCCAATAGGAAACTAAATTGCATTTATCACAGCTAAGTCTAATAATATAATAAGTCTAATAATATAATTCACATAAGCTCTTTGAAAGTGGTAAGCTAAATCATAACCCATTCGCACAAACAATCAACATATCTGGAAACAGAATTGAATTGAAATACAGAGCAACAAGGACTATTTGAGATGTAGGGGCTGATTTTGATGAAGTGAACATTTTGCGTTTGGGGCAAAAGGAAAATTAAATTGCACAAAATCCATGAATCGAAATTTGGCTGAAAGGAATGAACCCAACAGTAAATTTGAATGTAGGGACGCTAAATCAAAATATTTGGAAAATATGGAGGTAAGAATAAATTAATTAAACCGGTCCTATGTAAGAAATGTACTAAAAGTTGATTAATTTGTCTATTTCTCACTTATACGTGTTATACGTGTGTGTTAAAAAAATAAGGTAAATTTTCAAATTTCGCGGGCTACGTACATTCGACTTTCGATTATTACTTTTTTTTAAGTTGGTACATTCGTCTCGAAGATATGTTGACGGTTTTATCCATACTCGTACAGCATGCTTAGTTTGTTTGTGTAGAAAAGACAAGTGTTTTGCGTGTTCGGCAATTTTCTGCCATCGAAAAAAATGGATCAAAGATGTTGCATCAAATTTTGTGTAACAAATGGCAAAACCACTTGAAATGTTAACAGTGGCATACGGTGAGAGTACTCTGAGTCCAAAAAATATTTACATGTGGTACGAGCTTTTCACAGAATGTCGAGAAGATGTGAATGACGACGCTCGCTCTGGACACCCCAGCACATCAACAACCGATGAAAATGTTAAGAAAGTGAAAAACAATTGTTATGGAGAATCATCGGATCACAATTAAAGAAGTTGCTGAGGATGTCGGCATATCGATTGGCTCAGGCCATGCAATCTTTTCGGAAATTTTTGGCATGAAGCGTGTGGCGGCGAAATTCGTTCCAAAATTGCTGAATTTTTACAACGACGCATGAGCATCAGAATTGTTGAATGACGTCGACGACGATCCAGATTTGCTTAAAAGGGTCATAACTGATGACGAATCATGGGTATGTGATTAGGACACCGAAACCAAAGCGCAATCGTCCCAGTGGAAGAGTCCAGGAGAGCAAAGACCAAAAAAAGCACAGCAAGCACATCAAGAATTCGTCTAAAAGTGCACCTCAGAACTGCTTCGAGGATTGGAAAAAACGCTGGCACAAGTGTGTTATATCTGAGGGGGACTAGGGAGATAAAATAGAAATTGACGAATAAGTAAATATTTTTTGAAAAAAATTAAAATTCACCTTATTTTTTGAGAACTATAAAGAAATGTACTTGATAGAAACCTAGGATACCAAAGCTGACTAATTGTAAATTATAGATTACAAATGCATGGAAGTACCGGAATAAGCGAGGTGATATGCTTGGTTCTAATTCTAAGATCCGACTTTGAAATTGAATTTCAGGAAATCGGTGAATTTGTGTAGGAAGTATCAGAAGAGATGGGCCGATATATCCCATATGCAATCCCATACTATTATCTGGCAAAGTTCAATAAAGATTTGTGACAGTTATCGTGTCCGCCAGCCAGCAAGATAAAGGAATATCGCTCAATCTACTCAAAAGTCATAAAACGCATTTGCTTAAAAGATACTATCAAATGATATATTGCTTCATTTCCCCGGGTGAAGTTCTTATATATTTCAAATATAAATTTAGGGGTTTCCATGTATTCCGTTGCTGAAATGGAGTAAACTGAGCTGTATGGGAGGTATTGACGAAACACGTTTTGTGTTTAAAAACCCAGTGTCAGTATTTTAATAAATAAAGATTTATCGTTAGGAGCTGCTGTTCAGCCGTGTAACTTGACGGGATGATTTGGTATCAATGACTGAATTATAAACAGCAAATTCACAGATTCAGCAAAACAACGTGGATGCCACAGACAGCTAACATAACCCCGTCCTATTTGGAATATATAAATATAAAAACGATATAAAACTTTAAAAAAATTGTGATGAATTTAAGAACTAATTTTTTCCAAATTACGAATATAAACTAAATGAGTTAGAAGAAGAAACAAAAGATACAGAATTTGGGATAAATTTGACAAGGGAAAATGCAGTCGTAGTCCATGCTTTAGCTATTGAAGAAATTAATATAAAACACAAAATACTAACAAGGAAGCATATTCCAATTGTAACTGCTATTGCAAGAAGTAGTTGCCAAATGAACCCAGTCATCTATCTATTCGTGTCAAAATAAATTAATATATATTTATAACATTGAAACATTGTAAAACTGTGAAATCTCTTTGTATCTGTAAGCTAACAAATAATCGGAAGGCCGACTGTACCACCATCAACAATCTTAGAAGAGTTCGTTTCAGGGTTAAGGCGATATTGCTATCGAGAATAGTACAAACATTTCAGAAGACAAATGTTCAATGTAAGCCCATAATTCACTAATGTATATGGAAGGAAAAAAGTATATCTATTACGAAGCATCAACTTCTATTCCAATACGAATCCAATGTCAACCTAATGAACAAGTCGTAAATTGTAAATTGAAGAAAAGATATCATAAGAAGAGACGGAAGAACTTCTGTACAACAGTACAGTAATTATTAACATGGCAGAATGATGAAAATAGACTACATTACTAATTGTAGTTTTGGATCCTTGCTATTAGTTGTTGTGCTGTACGGATCAACTAAAGTTTAGATAGGTAAATCAGGGTACTGGTGGTACCGATAGTAACATGTTGCTAATACTAGATCTGGAGCAAATATGGCGAAAACCACAAATTTATTTCTTATTTTCAATTCTTTTTAATAATTTTATATGGTTAAATCATTTAATCTTTCTTATGCAAATAACAAAACTGTCAAACCTTATATATATATATTTTTTTTTATTAATGTTAAAACTGTTTGACTTATAACAGCTCTGAATCATTAAGCTTAATACTGTTTTAGCTTGTTGTATGCCATATTACATATCACACAAATTCCTTAAATTTTCCAACTATTTGTTTTAATATTGCATTTGTTTAAATCATAAAAAAACTCTATTACAGCTTTCCAAAAGAAATACGTTTGAAGTCAGCTGAAAACTATAGTGAAGTCGCGGAGATTTTGAAAGAATTTCTGAAACTTTCACTATAAAATCAATTCAAATTTAAATGGAACTCTCACCCGACTAATCCAAAGACGTATTTCTTTTACATAATATGTTTTTAACATGTCTGTTTCTGATTCAATACAACAAATTCCCCTGCATCACTTGAACATAATACGAGAAAACTCCCACATTCAGTGAATTCTATTTTTAGATCCACTCAACAAAACCTACACTGTAACGACGTCACAATTTGAGAAGTATTTACTAGACTTATCGATTACTAGTAGTTGAAGTATTCGCCAGACATATTGAGCTGACATCGGTGGATGAACCCATGACCTTGCGAACGATAGTCAGAACATGCGACTATATAAGTCATCTAAAATCGAATAACCAGTACAGGTGAATTAACTTATCTTCACCTAACATGTAAAAATGTACGGAGTTTCAGAAGAGGTTTGATAAGTCGTTAGTTCTTAATAACACATGTGAATAAATGAAAGTAACTGAAATAACTTCCTTATAATTCATTCTGTTTTTCTTAGATTCTTGCTAGATTCTGTTCTTAGCATTCCAAAGATGCGTCTAAAATTGCTTCAAATAGCTTCGTTTATTCATAATTTCATGTTTTCATGGCTATCAAAAACTCCCCAAAATAAGACAAATTTTCTGCAATAAATGCTAAATAGGTTTACGAACAAAATCGCGTAAGCAGTCACAGAACTTAAGGGCTTCTAACATTTTCCATTAACAGAAAGTATTGCGAACTTGGCTTTAAATATTTGATATGGATAGAAAATTGAATCTCCCCGGGAAAGCAGTAATTACATTCTTTACTACATATATAATATGTGCTTTAATTCATATGTAAATATAGAAATATAATAATTTCAATTAGGTTATTGTATGCACAACACTAACGAAAATTGCATACGTTATATCTGTCTACGAAATAATTTTTGAAATGAATTAAGCAGATGCCGTCAACAATATTATCATATTTTCAAAATATGCCGACCCATCTAAAACAAACACAAAAATTGATGTGATGTTAAAAAAATAATAATATTCCAGGAAAATATTTGCAAAATATCCCATTTTAAGAACGACTTCTGCCCAATTTCCAAATTTATTATTTACCCCTGGAATGAAAGTTGTTTCTAAAAGTAGTCTCCATATTCTAAGCAACAATTTATTTAAGAATGTAATAAAATGTCCCATCTTGTTTTGGTTTGTATTATAATAAAACAATTATTGTAGAATTTTATTTGCAATTTTCCAACATAATTAGCACGTTTTTAACAGATCACTAAAACTGAATAAAAATTATTCATAAAAACATATAAAAACAAATTGTTGCACAGATTAAAATTGTATAAAGCGAAATAGTGACAAATTTGAGGCCTTCATGGTCTACCTTACCTACCTTTAACATTTATTCGTAGAATTCCGTTTGCCGAAATACGTGCTTAATTGAACTGAATTTACACTTAAAAAAGTTGAGCTGAGTTAAAGATATGAATCTGGTAATGTGTGGGAGAAATTGTACAATTTATATGGGAGTTTTCAGGGAGGCCATGGTTAATCAATTCAACCGCCAAAATTTAAGTAACTATAGATTGCGAAATTGAGATCAAGGTGGAAAAATTAAATTTTTATAAATCTGCCAATGTGTATAGGAGATAATCTGCATTTTTCATTCCCAGAGCTTAATTCAACAAACGCAAGCCGCGTGCCAAATTTGACTGAATTCCCTTGCCCTTACATTGGCAAACGCGCAGCGTGCAACAAATTCGACTAAATTTAATGCAACAATGCATCAGAACGGACGCGATTAGTTGGTGATTTTTTTCAAATTCTGGCGAACATTACAAAATGTTGCAATGGACAAAACCTAAGGCCATCCAGTTAACGAATGTGGTATAGCAGAAAAAAATTGGAAAATTCTTTCAAATTGTATGGGAGATACCATAGACGTTGGAACGATGTAGCCCAATTCCCGGCTACAATGAAGCGATATTTGCGACTACAATCGTATCCGATAACCGGACAGTCAGGGAGACGGATATGGTTCAGACGACTTAAAAACTCATGAATCACGTTTAGTTAAAAGATAATGGATTGGGTGTATCAAATGACATATACCTTCGTTACTTCGGATGAAGGTAACGCAAAGGTACCCGCGACAAATCACAATTTTCGTTGGAATGAGAAATAAAGGACCGCATCTTATACCTCGACGTGATAACCAACAGACATAAAATCAACATAATTACAGCCTGCTAAACAAAACTAATAGCTTCAGGAAAAATGTACAACTTCCATTTCACATAATTATTAAGCAGAAAATCAGCATGCGACGCAACAGACCCTATTACTGGGAAATTACGCCGTAATCGTAGCCGTAACCAGAAAAATACGTTGAATTTCGCAACCGAAACTGCAGACCCAATAGCGAACTAATTTGGAAAAAGCCGTAAAATATTATTATAAACTTGAAATACGTGAATCATAACCGAAATGTTTGTACCGATATTGCATACTGTTATGCATTATATACATTATTTGCTTTTTGTACAAAGCACGTATATTTGTAATTATAATTTATAACTTTTGCACGCGGAACTTTATCCTATTTTCCTTGTTTAAATGGGCCGCTTTCAGCAGTGCAAGTACAACAGGGTGATTTTTTAAGATTTAAGTTTTTCAAGTTGACAGCACTGGTTGGTAATAGTGTCCAAACATCATCTGTCAAAGTGAAAAGCGTACAGTATACTCTGCCATTTCATCATGGAAAGACTAACAAACGAACCACGATTGCAAATCGCTGAGATTTATTATCAAAATTCGTGCTCTGTGACAAATGTGCATCGTTTGTTACGACCATGTTATGGACATAAAACCATCAACTCGCATGCGTAGAGTGTGTACCGAAGAAAATATTGCAGCCGTAGCGACTAGTGTTAATGACGATCGTGAAATGTCAATTCGTCGTCGTTCTCAGCGATTGGGCATGTGTTACTCCACCACAAGGAATTTTTGTTTGCCCCAATTGGTTGAGTTGAACTTGGTTGACATGTGATTTATCAGGACATCATGCCACACTGCTCGTGAAACAATGGATATGTTGAGGGATCAATTTGGTGAGCAGATTATCTCTCGATTTGGCGCCTCTTGATTATTTCTTGTGGAGTTATGTCAAGTCGTTAGTCTATGTGGACAAGTCGAACTCTATTGAAGGCTTACAGAAAAAAATAACACGCGTTATTCGGGGAATACAGGTCGAAATGCTCAAAAAAGTGACGAAAAATTGAATCATCCGAATGAACATTTTGAGACGGAGCCGCGGACAACATTTACGTGAAATTATTTTTAAAAATTAAATGGCATGGATCAATTTATCGATTCGAATAAAAAATTTTAATATATGATGCAATTTTGAGTGTTTTATTCAATTAAAAAAAAACTACGATTAAAAAAATCACCCCATATTTATATAGGTAGAATACAACGTTTCTAAAGCAGTACACAAAATAATTTTTTTTCGCAAATCGGAAGAACTGACACGCTATTATAAGTGAGAAAAATTGTCCTTTTGTGTTGAATGGTGCTAGGAAAGGCATGATAAATCACTAAGTTCTTATCAAAAATTACTTTGACTTACAGCATATAACAGAAACAAAATTATAACTTTCTAAAATTCTACGTTTCGGAAATGTAGAAGGACCACTCAATTTTTGCAACCCGGCAATTTGTACGTGTGGTCAGAAATATGGTCTGCTTTCACTCGCAAGACTAAATGAGAGGTGCAAGCTCAGTTATAAAAAATGTAGTGCGTTTAAATGAGAGATGCAAATCTAAGTAAGTTGAGTAAAGTAATTTGGGAGGTAACAAAGAGAGCATTCCGTAGACTCTTTTCATATTTTACTCAAAGCAAAAAAATTGACTTGAATTTAAGTAATTTCAGACTACTAATTAGGAAATATAGAAGAAAAATAAATTTCTATAAATCGGACGCTTTGTGTGGGAGCTACCTTGACAACTAAGATTACCAAACATATAATGTATGCCAAATTTTGTACAGCCGATTGAAAGATATGGAGGTAAGAATATACGGATTAAACCAACCATTTGTGTGGAAGGTACCAGAAAAGGTGTGGTTATTTTGTAGATTTTTCCCCGATATTATAACAAATTATAAAACAATGTAATGGGTAACAATTTAGACTTCTACAGCCGAATAATGAAAAAGTACAGAGGATTGATTGAATTTCGAGAAATCGGTCAATTTGTGTGGAAGGTACTAGAATGGGTGTGCCGATGCACTTCGTTTTCCGTCTTTGTAAGGGATGTAGCAAGACTGGAGTGAATCGGACGTTTTCTTTTCTTACTATTCACGGCAGTTTTCATCAGCCAGCTAGCCAGACAGACGGACGGACATCGCTCGATCGACGTAAAAAGACCTGAAACGCATTATGACCAAAAATACTCGATACTTTCAACGTTCCCTTTATGGAAAATAGGTTTCAGGTTGAGTAAGTTTGCTTAATTAAATTATATTAAATAAAATAACAAAATAATGTTTATAATACGGAACCTTCACTTCAATCTTCATTATCTACTGGCCTCAATGGCGGGAAATAAATCAATCAACTTTCTAAGAGATTACTTTGATAAAATATTTACGGTTTTTGGAAAAGCAATTTTACCTTTTAATGCTTAAATTATATTGAAGCTAAAATCTGTAAAATAAAGTGTAAGCAGCTTAAGAATGTAATAGCATGTAGAGTGTAGTAAATGTAGTTTCACGTAGTGAATCCATTTAATTTTTCGAACAAAAAGTTTTGGAGAGAAATGCATTTTAGGATTACTGTTGAACATCTTTTACAATCAATATTACTGTTATTATATAATATACTAGCATTCTATTAAAGAGTCATTTGCAATTTTATTATTTTCCCACAGTTTTTAGCATGTCACTCATTAAAACGCAACTAATAGAGCAGAAAACTACATTTTCAGTAAAATCAACTAAACATTTTATTTTCGATTAAAATCGTTGAAGTCGTTCTTTGGGCAATGTACGAGTATTGTTTTATTTTGCTGTTCCCTCGTATTACAAATCTTATCTACGGAAAACAAAATAAATTGCAATTGATGCAAAGTTCGAAAAATAAGTTTGAAGATCCAACAAAAAATTAACCCATTCCAAGAAGAAAATATTTAGGTTTTTTATCAGCTTAGATCAAATTTGATAACATAATTTAAAAATAGCTCTCCTCCCATATATTTTTTGAAGATATAACCCTTACATGCTGAAGCTCGGCGTGTAAAATATAATATTATTGAGTGAACAGAGCGAGAAAATATTCACCTAAAATTGGTTTCAGTTGAAATGGTCGGTAATTCAAATCCCATTCAAAACGGTAGTGTTCCTCTACAAAATCAATAGTTATAGGCGACTTAACTTCATTTGGGTAGCTAAATTTAACATATGTAAAAATTGACAAGTTTTATATTGTGAAGCAGCTTTCAAATTTTATGTTCTATTTTGCCACAGTTCAGCGAAATTCTAATAATAGGACCGTCATTTGCCAACCGATAATTTAATTAGTCATTATTGTTTTTATAATTAAAATAAACAACAACAAATAAATGCAACATCTTTTATTTAATATAATAATATTATGCTTTTATTATAAATATATTGTTGTTTTTTTTTTTTTTCTTTTTTGTAAAAATCGATCATTATTGTATTCAAACAAAAACTTTCAACCATTATCTCAGGCGCTATTAGGGAAAAGAACGAAGAAATTAACTACGATTAAAGGAAAAATAATAGAGGTCTGACTTGGGCACAAACATATTTAAACTTTCTATCTTGGATACAAATTTATTATATTTATATGAAAATGTAATGGACAATGCCATGCTTCTTTAAACAAGTCCAAATCGATGACATATTAGAAATTGGCCAGTACATTAAATGATTATTAGAAATGAGTTATGTTTGATGGCACCACGCTTTATTGCAACGTTGCGTCTCAAAACTCACACTTCATAAAAAGTAATTTTTTGTCACAAAAGGAAAAATCCGAAATATTTGAGGGATTCCAGATATTTCTGCAAAAATAACAAAATATTTTTTAGCCAAGGAATTTTTCAAAGTTAATACAACTATTATGACCAACTATGGCGTGATGATTAGCATTTTTGGTGGTAAATCCCCGATATAGCTACCTATCTTTATTTGACTTTATTTGGTCACCTCGATTGTCTGACAAACATTTCAAGCAGTTGAGTAATTAGCAAGTTTTGTTAATGCTTTTCAAACTGTGATTTTCGGAATCGCCGTGAAACTGTTGAGCAAGTTTAAAAATAGAATGCGTGCAAGCTCACCGAGTGTGAGAAGCTTTTCTTTATCTCATGCATTGGATGCAAGGAAATTTATTTTTTTTCTGCTTAATCGGAGGTATAGTGAGAAGTTTTGGGTGACACACTACACAAAATATGAATCAGGTAATATTTGTTTATACAAGCTTTGAATAATCAAAATAATAACTGAATATGATTAATCCAAATGTATGATTAGTAAATTGATTGTTTAATCTGGATTCTGGTTAATCGGGTTGACTGATAAATCAATTAATTGAAATACATCTCCTTGAAAGTTCTAAGATAAATGTACGATATTTTAAAAGTACTAAATAACTAAACTTAACGTGTAAAATATATCGTATACTTTTGAAAATCCAAGAGACACTAGAAACAGTATTGCATTAAAATATGAAAAACTGCAGAATTTTCTAACCTGTACTTGACCCGGTCAATTAGTAGGTATTAAATATAATCGATACAAAGTTTAGAATGGCCAATTTATATAGGTATACGAGCTATGTTAAATGTGGACCAATGTCGCTCATAATCAGTAGCTTTGCAGCCAAATAAACATAAATATATAGGTTTTTGTTGAAGTCGGTATATGATATCGACCTGTACTTTGACCACAAGAATACATGAACCGACATACAGATAGACCAGCATTGCTATATCTTCCCTGAAAATGGTTCAGAGTCTATAGATATATACTTCATCTAATTGCATATGTAATTATGTATGTACGTATACTTAATCTATATATATAAAAATGAATCGTGGTTTGTTCCGATGCTTAAAACTCCAGAACGGCTGGATTGCTTTGCATAAATTTTTGTATATGCGTCTGGGTGGTGCCCGGGATGGTTTAGATTCACAATTCGGTCCAATTGGGCAAAGGGGCGTGGTACCTCCCATACAAACAAAAAATTAAAAATCAATTATTTCTGCTCCTGCTTACAGTATTTGAACAACATTTGGTGCGTAGGTTTGGTGTACATACCTTAAGTGCTACTGCAAATATGGGCGGGATTGGACAATGGGGCGTGGTACCTCCCATACAAACCATAAATTAAATATCCAATATTTCTGCTCCTGTTTACGGTATTTGAACAAAATTTGGTACATCGGTTTGGTGTACATATCTTAAGTGCTGCTGCGAATATGGGCGGGATTGGACAATGGGGAGTGGTACCTCCTATACAAACCACAAATTAAAAAGCAATTATTTCTGCTCCTGCTAATGAAACATTCCAATAAAAATAAAAATGAAGGCAAAGCAACGTTTGCCGGGTCGGCTAGTCGTTTAATAAATCCAAATTTATTTGTTTATTAAGCAGAGGTTTATATTCGACTCTCATATATGGTTAACAGCGAACATGGCATTTTCCATTATTTCCTCAATTACTGAAAGAATACAAGCTTTAAGTTCTTAGATCACTCTCCAACTAATGTACTGTTTACGTAAAGTCTTCAAGCCTTGCGATTGGGAGCGTGATATGCCTTGTAAGATATGTAGCCGAATGCTACTCAAAATGAATGTAGCAGTTTTCAACCAATTTTTAATTCAATCACGTCCCTGTATATTTTCTGTCCGGAAGAAAAACAGACCGATTGTGCCATGAAATCAACCTCTACATCAGTTACATGCTGAAATTATATTCGAAACTCTAGTATATCACTCCCTTTCACGTCTGTTTAGTTTAGCTGCCGCCTAGGCAAATATTGGATTTGTTCGAAAATTGATTCTTCTAACAGCTAACGTCATTTTGCACTGACGCAAAAGTGTCTGTGGATTTGACAGCACCAGTAGCATTCTTTTAAAGTGGAGTTTCAGAAAAAATCCAGTAATACTTCCAATGAAGCCTCCTCAAGTATAATATAATGCTATAAAAATGGAAATCTCCATCGACGATTATCATCAATGAAACTTTTCTAGCCCCTTAAGGTGGAACACCGACATCTCTTATTTCTCCATTGCTTTAGCAATCTACATCACACACATTGCACAAGTGTGGTAAAATGCTAGGTTTTTATCAATAAATTCTCCGATTTAACCCACAATAATAAATTTAGTAAAATTGAATGAAGAATATAAACTCAGGAGTACATGGGATAAATTAGTCAATTCGTATGGGGGGTACCAGAAACGGCGGGCTATCCGATCGATTTTTTCGCATCTTATTCTGCATCACAAAAATCTAGGTGAATGCAATTATGTATTAGGGCTTACACAGGGAAAATTAAACTTCAACTTTTACTGGAGGTACCAGTACGGGTGTTGGTACTTGACCGATTTTATTCGAAAATACTATAATGAAATAGACACGTTATAAAGCAATACGAAGTATGTTCAAAATATAAGGTGAATTTTCATTTTGCTCAAAAAATATTTATTTATTCATCAATTTTTAGTTTATATTCTTTAAAGTAGTCCCCCTCAAGATATAATACGCTTGTGCCAGCTTTTATTCCAATCCACGAAGCAGTTCTGATATGCACTTTTTGGTATGTCCTTGAGCTCAGCGATTTTATCTCCTCAATTATTGCAAAATGTCGTCCTTTCACGGTTCTCTTCAATCTTGGGAACAGGAATAAGTCGCAGGGGGGCAAAACTGGTGAAAACGGTGGCTGAGGCATGATGACGGTGTTGTTTTTGACCAAATAATCTCTCACAAGCAAAGATAAGCGAGCAGGTGCTTTATCATGATGCAAAAGCCATGCATTTTTTTCCACAATTCCGGGCGTTGTTTTCGTATTGCTTCATGCACACGGCACATAACTTCAAGATAAAATTGCGCTACGCCATGGTAATCGAAGAACAGTGAGCAAAACCTTAAAATTTGATCGAACTTGGCGTGCTTTTTTTTTGGTGTTGGACTCTCTCCTGGACTCTTCCATTGGGTTTCGATGTCATAACCATATACCCATGATTCGTCACCAGTTATGACCCTTTTAAGCAAATCTGGATCATCGTTGACGTCATTCAACAATTCCTGAGCGATACTCTTGTGACGTTGTTTTTGGTCAAAATTCAGCAATTTTGGAACGAACTTCGCTGCTACGCGCTGCATGCCCAAAATTTCCGAATTGCATGGCATGACATAGCCAACCGATATGCCGACATTCTCAGCAACTTCTCTAGTTGTGAGTCGACAATTCTCCGTAACAATTTTCTTCTTTTTCTCAACATTTTCTTCGGTTGTTGGATTGCTGGGGCGTCCAGAGCGAGCGCCGTAATTCACATCTTCTTGACCTTCTGTGAAAAGCTTGTAAACAGTTTTTTGATTTTGCGCACTTAATTTCATTTGTTACACAAAATTTGATGCAACTTCTTTGATCCATTTTTTTCGATGGCAGAAAATCGCCGAACACACAAAACACTTGTCTTATTTATGCCTTTCACAAACAAACTAAACATGCTTTATAGATAAAACCGTCAACATATCTTCGAGACGAGTGTACCAACATACAAAAAATAGTAATCGAAAGTCGAATGTTTTTGAACACACCTCGTACAATGAACCAAAATGTGGGTTATTGCAGTATAGGGGTTAGGAGCTACAGGAAAAACATCGAGTTTCGGAAAATCAATCAATTTGCATAAGAAAAACTGAAAGGTGCATCCGTTTGTTGGTAGCTAAAGTGAGAAGGTGACTAGTTGAGGAACCTAAACAGCATGCTGACACCGATGCGTGTTAGGTCGGTAGATAACTTCTGTTACTGAAACTCAACTCACCAGCCTAGTGGTCGTTGGCAGCCCCAAAACTAGGGTCGGATGCAGTGGCCTGATAAGCTACTGGGGATAAATCTGTATTGGAGGTACCAGAATTGGTATGGTTAGCTGGGTAATTTTCTCAAATTTCACCAAAAATTATGGAGCTAAACAAAGGTCAAAAATGCAGTCGGCTGGGGAATATGTGTTAGAAGTTACAGGTATGAAAATCAATTTAGATAAATAGTGACAATGCCGTCCATTTTCATTCGTATATACTACGTTAGCAAACAATATGAGCCAACTGTGACTGAATTTAGTTTAACCGGGCAAGTTGCGCAAACTTGCCTATAAATGCAGTGCACCAATTCCAGTGCAATTTCTGTCAAATTTGTCATACTGTATAACAGGTACCAGAAGGGCGTGACTTTAGCCAAATCCACCATTTGTGTTTTGCAAACCTGTTTATGGGTCCAATGCGTTTCTGAATCCGTCAAAAGGTACTAGAAAGGCTTTCATACGTTTATTCAAGTTATTACAGGTAAATTGTCTTAAGAAGACCTGAAACTAAGATGAGTTACTTTGGCCCAGTTGATGCAACTCCTTCAATTTTATACATTTTATACTTTATACTAATTGTATTTACTTCTATGCATACACAATATATTATCGTCTTCACACGCTTTTGCAGTATTATTTTTATTATATATTTTTGTATAACGATTTAAGCCATTTTTCTTGTGAAATTGATATTGTTTATGGTTTTTCAAAAGCTATGCCAACAATAATGGTAGTTTCTTAAAATAATTATCTAAGTGTAACCTTTTTCCAAATTCTAAACTATACTACCGTATAATGATTTTAATTAAAGAGAACAATTTTCGAAAAATTCTGAAAACCACTCCTTTTCAAGAGCTGTGTTTAAAGCTCTTAAGAGCGATTTTGACCAATTTTTGAACAGAATTTCAGACTCCTACTCAAGCGGTGCGTCCCCCATTATGCTTTCGACAGATATGTGGTTTTAAAATCTTGCAAAATCAAATTTGTGTTAATATGCTACAGTCTATCCCAGTGCTTTATACGGTTTGATTCAATTGTAGCCTACAAAATATAAAACATATGCGTAGAACTATTTCGCTGCCGCACATAAGTAATTATCTCTAATAGGACGTACTAAGTTAGTAAATTTGCTTATAGATGGCACAGAAGTAAATATGTGTAAATATGGTTCATAAACGAAAAAAAAAACAGTGTTATTAGATTAAATTCATGTCATCTGGAATGTACAAAAATTAAAGTGGAAAACATGTTTTACCGAAACCCTAGCCGTTTGTATGAGCTGGCAAGGGTATCTCTGTCATCCATTAACTGTCATCTTGTATAATTAATGAATAAATGTCACAGTTGTGCGAAAATGCTGAATATCATTATTATTTTAAAACTCCATTCAGTCCTTGTATGAACAAGTTTAGGTTTCGGTCTCCTATGAAACTTGTTGTGTAATGGACACCATTAGCACCTATCGTAAAATGTTGTACAGGAAGTCCGTCGGAAAGGTATACTACTTTGGTTTGCCGCCATTTTGATAAACATTAGTCTTGACAGTTCATATTTGGCAGTCGTGAAGTAGAGACGTAGCAAATTTATTATGAAAATACATTCGATAAACCAACATCTTTGAAACATTTTATCAAGATCAATCATCGATTACTGTGACGATGAGAAAGTTACGTGAAATTTTTTAGAGAAAATGAGTTGTGGAGTGAATGATTTCGAAGAAAAAGGGTCTGTAGCTGATAGGGCCAAGCATGGACCACAACGTACTGCAAGATCGGCTGAAAACATTACTGCTTCTCAAGAAAGTGTTCAAAACAATCCATCAACCTCAAATCGATGCCGTGCTCAGGAGCTTGGACTTCAAAGAACAACTTTGGCCATAATTCTGCGTAAGGAGTTGCATTTGTTTCCATTTAAAATTCAGTTGACACAAGAACTTTTTCCACAAGACTATTTACGCCGCCGTACATATGCAAATGGGTTGCTACAGCTCGCCCATGACAACCCCGATTTTCATGAAAAAATCATAATGAGTGACGAGGCACATTTTCATTCGAATGGATATGTGAATAAACAGAATAGTCGGTTCTGGGCAATGGAAAACACTCAAATTATTCATCCGTTACCTTTGCATTCATTAAAAGTGACGGTGACAGTCGATGGGGAGCGATATCGTGATATGATTGAAAACTTTTCAACGCCACAATTGCATGCTTTGGACTTAATTGGCATGTGGTATCAACAGGATGGTGCCACATCGCATTCAGCAAGGATTACAATGGAATTACAGCGAGACCTCTTTCCACAACAAGTTATTTCAAGAAATGGTGACGTTGATTGGCCTCCACTGTCGCAAAATTTGACTGCTCCAAACTTCTTTTTGCGGAGATATCTGAAAAGCGAAATTTATGCAAACAAACCAGAAACGCTTGAGCAACTCTAACAAAATATTCGTGATGAAATTAATGAAATACCGCGTGAAATGTGTGAGAATACAATGAAAAATGTACTCAAAAGGGCTCGCATTTGTGAGGCTAACAGAGGCGGAAATTTATCTGATATTGTATTCCATACATAATTGCCGGCATTAAATATAACATTTATCAATATAAGATTCATTCTCTTTCATTTAATCAGAAATTATAAACAAACAAAGTAGTATATCTTCTCGACGGACACAGTGTATGTCTAAAAGCTGATATAATTGGAAATAAGTTTTCTATTATTATTGTTTATGTTCTTAAAGCGCATGTTCATATCAAAGGAAAACTTTTGAGCTCTCCAACCAGTAAATAAGGAGTGAAAACGTTTTCTCTTCTAAGTATAGATATATTCTTGATCGTAGTAATAAACTATGCCGTTTTAATAATGGACGTTCGTTCGTTTTTTCCCCAGTCTGTTCAAAGTACGATAGAGGTTGAATGACCTGAACTAGGCGATTGAAATTTTGCTAGAAAATATCTCCCAGCTAAAGGTAATCCACGTTCCTACTTGGAAACAATCGGGTCTGTAGCCCACAAAGAAACTGAACACACCCCTAGAAAAAGGAACATATTTGGCATGCATCTGCCGTTGAGTAGGTAAATTTTCTAGAAGGAAAACTATCCCATGAAAGATAAATGCTCACCTGCGGAAATGTAATACAATTTTGACAGTTTCTCAGTGTCGGGTTTTTGTTCTGTTTCAAATTCCTTCAATAACTTCTTGTATAACTTAAAAATGCAAACCATTTTTAAGTTATACAAGAAGTTATTGAAGGAATTTGAAACAGAACAAAAACCCGACACTTAGAAACTTAAAGAAAATGACCATAAGAATAAGAAAATATAATTTATAAAATATAATTTATTTCGTAAAGATTATCTCTTTTAAATGTTGGCAGTAACTGCGCCTAATGTAGTCAATTCCGTTATTCCAATTTCCTGTGACTTGCTGAAGGATTTCTAACATGACGAATTGCGGGAGTAATGTTGGCTTCAAATTTGTCTTTTACACTTGGCCACTCCATATAGATTTCAAATTATTGGCAGACTCTAAAGTTGTGTTACTACTTAATCTATGCGGTTAAATCGCAGGTTTTACGGGAACGTTTCTTGTATACCAGTGGCATTTATAATGGAAATAAACAATTTTGCGTCATCGGCTTCGCCTTTCGACGATGAAATGACAAGTTATACTGAACAACTTGAGTTTGACAGTTTAATTTGCCTAAGATATTTATTAGGAAAACCACTTTTAATGAATCACTGCTGAATTTTCAAGCAAACCACAATTTATTAAAACACGTTTTCTAAGCCCTAAAATCCATATAGCAAAACAGGCTTAGTGCAGTTGTTTTGGTGTTGAATACTTTTTCCCACATTTTTCTTACTTTTAAAAGTAATCGAATGTCATAAAGCAATAAACCTGAGCAGTGATTTCTATGATTTCGCAACAAATTTTTGAAAACTTGTTGGACTATATCATTTGCAGTTACCATCTGACCAGTTTCCGAAGGAATGACCACAACAATTTTTTCTCTAATGATATTCAATTTGGGATTTCATCATCGTCATACTTACGTTTTCTGCGGCACTTAAGACTGAAATTTCCGCAATCAATATTGTTGGGCATTCAATAATTTTATCCACAGGCAAAGCTAATTTCTTGTCGACCTTGCAGGTCTTTCTGAAATTTAAAATGTTGTATCGTAAGACTGAAACAAATACGAGTAGTATGTGATTTATTCTTTTGTTTATCAAAACTTGGTAGTTAAGCGAATCTTTATTAGCAACACCGCGTGCATATAAATCTGTGAACGATTTGGGAGGTGTAAATACAGGTTCATTTTTGAATCATATATTGTTTTGACACGCACTTTCAACTTGGTGACTGTGCTGTGTGTCTGCGCTTCTGCGTCCGCATAGAGTGATAGTTTGGCGTGTATTTCGGAACAATTGCATCGTTGGACCATTTTATTCGAAGATGATACTGAAAACGGTTGATGATGGGCGCTACAGAACCATGATTAATGATTAATGATTGGATTATGAACTTGAATTGTCTACAGTTTCGGCAGGACGGGGCACCAAGATACACAGTTCAGGAATGATTGGATGCACCACGGCAAAGGTTAGGATGTGCACTTCTTTCAAAGGGAATGGATATGGATATACTTATATAATTTGATGCAGACAAAATGTAATACCTCTAAGAAATCGTCCAAACTTCCAAGTTCTCTTTTACCACGATTATTTAAGTCCATTGAGTTATGCCCGTCTTTTGTTGATACAATAAATTACTAGCGGCATTTTTACATTTCACAATTGGGCTCTAGGCCTTCTTCTCCGCCAAGAAACAACCAAATAAGATTTTAATTGTGGTTCAAATTAAGAAGCGAATTTGCATGCAACTATATTTTCGTTTCAGGTTCACGAATCAAGTAAAAAACTAATCATATTGAAGTCAATGACTGTTGCAAATATAAATTAAAAAAATAATAACTATGCATTTTTGAATGAGGTTCACGGTGAACTTCCGCGAAGGCCCTGACTCCTGTACAAAATTGATGCACCGTCAGCGAACAATTAGAAAATATTGCAAGATAATGGATTTTTTTTATAAGTTGCAGGTTTTTTGCATCTCCATTCTTCCAAAAGATCATTCTTTGTTCACATTACGGCGTAAAATACACATAACGCACATTGCTTCCTTCCATGGGCGAAAATCGAGTTCTAAATAATGACACATGTTCAGGTTTAAATTAAGGATTTAAATCGATAACATGAGATAAGAAGATTGTTTGTGGATCCAAATTAGACTTCACTAGGGGCTACTAAATGCAGACGTTTCAATCGGATAATTTTGAATACAAAACCATATTTCGAATGTAGAATAGAAATATTTCCAAAAATGCACCTTTACCAAAATTCACACTAAACTGCCACTACCTTTGAATGCAGTGGCCTCTAGACACATGTGGGGGTTTTCTGGTCTCCAGTTTTGCTTTTTGCAGAATACGTTAGTAAAAATATCACCGACACAAAATTTGCCATGTCAATGCCTGTCAAAGGCTAAGTCCATGTGCGGCGAGGAATTGACTACATGGGGCTCTTCTGCTCGGAATTTGGCGACAGGGCAATACGACAGACACAATAAGAAGGATAGTGCTCGACATTACCACATGGAAGCGCTAATTTTAATGCGCATGTTATTTGACGCTGTAGTCTCCCATGATGGGTTGTTTGAAAAGAGAAAACAGTAAAATTATCTAAACCACATATCGGCTATGAACTAACCCTAACGAAAAACCTTTTAGTATGAAATATTATTCTTAAAGTAAAAAAGTAGAACTGTAAACTGTAAAATAGTTTTACAATTAGCTTTTGTGGTTTGTGTACGAGTATTATTGTATTGAAGTGTGACGAAATTCCAAGTTCCGTGATTGCATTTGTTTCGGACCTCCAAATAGGCATGGTAAGATTCTATTCAAATATCACATTTACGGGAAGGAATGATGAAAAGTCTGCCTGAAATGACATCGTCAAACAGATCATCTACGCCCATAAATCAATTCGTATGAGGTGTACCACAAGACGTGGCCCGAACAAGCACACAATTTTTTCTAACTTTGGCAAAGTATAATCAAGTACCTGACTTTATTTACCATCTTCTTAAATTTTTTAAGCACTTGTCTGCTAAAGCCAAAGCAAATTAATTATTTCAGACAGCTGTAGGAACCCCAAAAGAGAAGGCTTGTCGCAAATCTACTAATTGTCCAGGATTAAAACATGAAAGCTTATTTATCACCAATTTTATTCCATTAAAATATTGTACAGGGTGGCGCAATAGAACGTGCACATTGCATTATCTTTTTTTGCGGGGTAGAAAAGGCGCGGGCGGGGGGGCGCCTACATCGTTGGGTTGGCGGGCTCATGGAGTTTTAGTCGCTATGAATCACTTCGACGGGAAGCGTCGTGCATTTTGCGTGCGCGCATTTTACGAGAACTCTCGTTCCTATATTGCTACTAGGCGACTATATTGTGCTGAATATGGACTACGGCGAATTAGTGGAGCTCCGAGTGCTCATTTAATTAAAATATGGGTAACGCGTTTTGAGGAGACCGGTTCAACATTTCAACCACAAACAAATGGTCGCCCAAGAACATCTAAGACCGAAGGCAATGTTGAGAGAGTTGTGGAGTCAGTACGAGGAAATCCACAAATGTCGACTTGCAAGAGATCGTCTGTCTTACAATTATCGCGACGAAGTTTGCAACGAATTTTAACATTGGATCTTAAACGGCATCCATATAAAGAGAAAGAGTCTGACTTCATAGCAAGGCTCGCATTTGCTAATGAAATGCTTAATCGATTTTCCAATTTTGACGATATTCTTTTGTCTGACGAGGCTCATTTCCTTATGAATGGGTTCGTAAACCGTCAAAACTGTAGTTACTGGAACAGTGAAAATCCCAAAATCAAACACCAGAAACCATTGCATAGTCCTAAAGTGACAGTATGGGCAGCAATCTCTGGCAGAGGAATAATTGGTCCTTTTTTCTTCGAAAATGCGCGGGGACAAAACGTCACGGTTAATACGGAACGCTATGTTGAGATGTTGGGCGAATTTTTGGCTCCAGAAATTGAAAGTTCAAGAATAGTGAATTCCAGAACTTGGTTCCAACAAGATGGAGCTACCTGTCACACATCAAATGACTCCATGGCGTTGGTGAAGCAGATGTTCCCTGGCAGACTGATTTCGAAAAGAGGTGATATCCCATGGCCCCCACGTAGTCCAGACTTGACGCCTCTTGATTTTTTTTTTTTTTTTGTGGGGATACCTCAAACACAGAATCTACAGTAATAATCCAAGAAACATCATTCAGCTCAAGGAGAATATCCGTGGTGAAATGGCAGCCATTACACCAGTACCTATATTATTGAAGGAAGTTTTCAATAATTTTCGTTTGCGGTTATAGGAGTGCCGTCGTAGAGAGGGTCACCATTTAGATGATATTATTTTTAGAAAATAAACTCCATTTATTACTCTACAATGCCTTAGATTTATTTTAACCATACCTTTTGTAATTATTTATTAATCTATTTTTTAAATATGTCGATAAAACAGAATATATCGGTATTAAATAGTTGCGCACTGATTGCATACAAGTTGCAATATGAGACAATTTTCATCAGATTCCGTTGTTAAAATCCAGGACGAAATTTCTGTGAAGTTTTATGCCACTTTATCTCCAAATATCTGAAATATTTTCAACAAATAACCACTGGGATATTTCCGATGCCACGACTTGAACTTTATGGCGCTATCCTAATGACAGATCCTACCCGCATATGTAAAGCTATTGTGGGAAACAGGAAAAAATACAGGAATCTAATCCACCTAATGCAAGTGATTCCACAAGAAATAATGACTTATAATGTCAGCTGTTAAATACCAGTCATTTGAAATGTTATTTATTAAGTGAAAAGTTTGCCATTTACGAATATGGATCGCTTCATAATTGATGAATGCTTAAAAATATTTAAAACGTACTACAGTAGTGGTAATTATAACGTGGACTTTCAATCGAACAAGATTTTCTTTACGATGAAACTCATTTCTCACTCGGTGGTTACGTCAACAGACAAAGTTGTCGTATATGAGGCTCGGAGAACTTATAAAAGGATGTGGAAAAGCCGTTTTCGTTTACGTTTTCTGCTTTTTGAAGTCTCTCAAGTCTGAGCTGGTTAAATACTAAATTTCTTTTACTAACATGTCAAAATACTTAAATATGCTACCTGCATTGAACATTGAAATGATGTTTAATTTTTTTCAAAAAGTTTTGACTTGAAGGTTTTTACTCCGATTACCGATTTTTGGTACGAATACCATAAGAAATATACAAACATTTACCACTATAATACAAAAATGATTAGGGAGAGCAATGAATTAAGTGATAATAAATATTATGATATTGTAATGTTGGACATATCAACCATAGCAGACACAGCAAGTTTGCGGGGACACGGAAATATTGCTATACAATTTCAAACCTTTCTATCATTACATGCATTTTGACGGCTACTGTTGAAACCACCTGCTGGCTACATTTTATATAGTAATGAAACTTAAGATGTTTGTCTGTAAATGGTTTATTTAAAAAGGTTGGTCGACAGGATGGGATTCAAAAGTCCCAGCTCTTCTGACACTTCATATACAAATGACCGATTTAGCCCATATATTCGTAAGCTATGTTTTATTCTGATGCACTGAATTCAATTCAATTTGGCACCTATTAAGAGTTTGTTGTATTATAGTCTGAGAATGAAAATAAGCTGCATTGTAGCTTCAATGCGATTTGGCAGTGTAATTTTTAATTAGAAAGCTCACTGACCCAAATTTTGTGTTGGCTTATAAAGTTTGGTAAAATCTGTAAACCCGACAAACTCCAATACCAATGAAAGATGTAATTCATATGTTAATAACTTCATATCCAACATTGAGTTGTACTACATTCAGTCAAATTTAACAGTTCAACACTTTGTCCAACCGGTGCACCGGCACCGGTGCCGAGATATGTAAATAAGCTATATCGACCCACTTCTTCTAATATCTCCCATAAATTGACAAATGTTTTAAAATTCAATTTTCCTCAGTTCTTGTCGATTGTCTTGTTTTCAATTGAAATTAGGTGAATTTGAAAAATTTTGCCTATAACCACGTCTCTTTCAGTACTTCCCATACAAAAGTTGTATATATTTATATCTTCCAATCATTTGTACTGAATTTAAGAAAATTTTACACACACCATGCTTTTGGTGAACTTTCTGACAACTAGAACGGAGGGCATGTCACACGACTTGTAGTACTTCCCAAGCAAATTGGTCGATATTCCGAATTTCTAATTTCTAATTAGTTGGCTACAATAGCCTACATTCTTATCTACTCCATTGATCTGTAATTCTTTATAAAATTTGACAAAAGTCGACCAAGTAATTACGGCTATTCTGGTACCCTCCATACAAATAACCAATTTAAGCGAAATACGAGTATTTTTAGTTTTATACAATATTTTTCTGAATTTAGCAGTGTTAGAATTTAGTTTGGTCAAACTTCCCCTATTAACTCTTCATTCGTAGGCTGCAGTAACTTAAGTGTATGCCCATCGTATAGTTTTTAATGTTTGTTAAAATTTGAACAAAATTATCCGCAAACCAAATAAATTCTGTACCTCTAACACACATTGACCAATTTATATTAATTTTGATTTTTCAATTTAATCCCTAATTAGTAGATTGCTGTTGTTTAAATTTTGGTCAATTGTAATTTATCCCATACAGTGCCAGATTCATATCTTTCAATCAATTGCGCTAAATTTCGTATAGTTTAGCATGCAATAAGTATTTAGTTAACTTAGTTCTGTGACTGGAAATAAAGCGTATTGTCATGCCCTTTGGGATTCCAAACGTACAACTTTGCCGATTTAGCAAAAATTATTGGCGGAAGACTTCAAAAACTGAAAATGGTACTTATTTTCTTTTGATAAGAACCGATTGATTTACTACTAACAGCATTCTCACATTAATTTTTCGTGACAAGTTGCGTACCGTCCAAACAAAAAGTACTCCACGACTTCAGATGCAAAATATTAAATAAACTGGATACTAGAATTAAAAACCCAATAAAAAAGAGCATCCAAGGAAGTTGAAAGTACCTGCTGATCGTGATCTAGAAGCTGTGAAAATTTTGATAATCATCCCCTTTAGATCATTTCTCATGACAATTTTCTTCTTTTAATCCGAGTTAATAACTAATTTAAGTTATTAACGAATAACAATTTTAAATAAATATTAAATTCTGCATCAGAAACAGAAAAAAAAATTAAAAATGTTTACTATTCTTGCAACGACTGCAGGTTATGATGCCTTAATTTCATCGGTTCTTTTTGGTGTTAATAAAAAGAGATTCCCAAGAAGCAGCAAAATAAATACATCCAAGCAGACAAGCACTCATCATATTTTGTAAAAGGGAAGTTGGAAAAATTTGCGCAATCGGTAAGAAAATGTACATAAGGTTGATGAGTGTGGCAGATGTGATGAAAATTCAAATCTTTAGTTGGAAATCGAAATTCGAACGAAATTTTCTTCGTGGGAACAATAAATATGGATGGATTGCATCCTTAGAATTGATGAAAACATATTTCTTTTTGAAGGACTTCTACTTGTGTCGCAAGGAAAATATTAATCACTGAGTAAAGATAGGTAAACAACAATTTATAATTAGAAAATTCGTTATGTAATTTAATACTGGTATTTATAAAAGGATTCGGATTTCTTTTGCATATTCGCAGTATGGCCCGTGTGTTTCTCAATTTGAATTAATTTTTTTAATATGAGTTACCATGTTATTAATTACAACTTAAAACACTGTCAAAATATGGACTTTGTTTTTGATTTACTTTAATCAAAATTAAATGAAATTCAACCAGTAATGACCAACAAAAGATGCTGAAAATGTATGCAAACAGATTGATTATTTTGCAGTTACTGCAGTTAAACCTGTATTTACTATGCTGATTTTGAAAGTCGGTAAGTTCCGAAACTCTAATTTTTTAGCTTTTTTGCTTTTTACACATTATTGTATGATGTAGCATTGATTTACGTTAAAATGCTTGGTTAGTAAATGAGAGAGGAGCAATTTAAGCTTTCTTTGGCGCGATGAGCCTTTTTTCCAATAGTTTGTACCACATCGAGACCTGTTCAAAGTATTTATTGAAAATAGAAACTATTGTAATACTTAGAAAAATATTTGAAAATATACTTGCTGATTGATCGTTATTTTCTTCTCTTTTCTGTGGGTTACTGTTTCAGTGGAAAGGTATTTTGAGCAAAAAGCCAACATGTCTACCAGACTTTGCCCATTTTTTAGTTTTTCTTTTTTTTTCAAAAAATGCATAGATAATTTGGCCACATCATACTTAAAATAATAAACTGCAGGCAGCATTACTACAGGTCCTAATTTCCACCATCATAGGATGAACGTATACTTATTTTGCCAGTCCGTGTGTAATAACTACCTATACATATATTAATCTGAGATTATGTAATGTACTTATACATATATAAATTAAAATTCTTAGTGATGTAAAATTTTGATTTTATTATTTATTTAACTAATTAAATTCAGTTATTTCAGTAATAATTCCATAAAGAGTGTGGCAATTATTTTTTTACAATACACAACTTCATGAGGATGTTTCAATGTCTAACTGCATCCAAGACTTTTTCAGAAATTGTTTAAACATTTACTAAGAAAATAAAACTTGAATTCATAGCAATAATATTTACCACAATGTGTAAAATTTAAGCAATCATTTTATTCGATTATAAAATAAATAGAAACTCTTATGACAGTTTGCATTGCAAGTTATTATTAGGCTCTCAATTTTGAAATTTATTAAATAATCTGTAAGTCTAATTGAAAGGTGTTAGAAAAGACAATTATTCGAGCCTACATTAAAACGCAACATGTTCTTTTAATAACGATTGTGCCCACCGTAACCACAGTGAGCTGTTACCACTATTTTTGGAAGTATTTGATGTCAATTTCACATTCGCATTCTCGACATAGGATTTGTGAGTCTGGTGTTGTATGAGTGTAGCTTATGTCAATAATAAATCAAACAAACCTAGTGAAAAAAGTTCATAATGTAAATAGCAGAAACGGCACAAATACATTTATACACAAGAGAATAAATAACAAGGAGAGCTGGAAAGAAGGACGCAGCAAATCGCATAGCACTTCGCAAACGTGCAAAATGGGCTCTTGTCGGCCATATTAATGCTTTTCGATGTTAAAATTTATAGAAAATTTTACCACATGGCCATTTATTTCATTTATGTAGATACAATGAAGACATTTCATCAATGGTTCTATACACAAGCTAAAACAGCGTCGTACATCAATTCTGCCTTTTTTTGCTGATTGGGTGTCATGGCTTGAACTGACACTAAGCAAAATGTGTCAATGCGATGGATGTTAAAATGTGGTTTCAAACTAATTTATGCAAAAGTATGTAAAACAGCAGTGCATATATATTAGGGTAAGCCGCAAATAGGGTTGAAATCGAAAACAGGTAAAAATAAAAATAAATTAACCAAAACATAGTTGAAGTGCTGGCGAATTCTAAGACTGTTTGCTTTTTTTAGCGTAACATTAGTTAGCCAGTTCGATTAACTTCAACGGATAAAGGCTGGTACCATACTGAAATTTGAAACAATATTTTTTCACCAGATACTACAATTTTTCCGAGAGAAAAATTTTTCTTATGTGGCAATGCCAACCTTTTTGTGTTGGTTTGCAACACTGAAATCTAAATAGTTTGCATTTTTACGGTACATGTTCGATAATCCAATTGTGAACTTGTGACATTAAGTTGTAACACCAAACGACACATGGGTAGAAACTTAGTGGATTTTGTTTTTGATTCTTTTTTTCATAAATTTTGTCATGCTTTTATTTTGGAATTTTTATGTTGCCATTTACAATTTTAAATCGGCTTACAAATATAGAATCAGCGGTTATCCTACCCTCTCGAAGATGTTATAAAAAATATTAAATTACAAATTGACAGAAATCTGAGATATACTGCCGCTCACTTGAATAGCGCCCCCGTAATCATTTAACAATAGTGACTAATATTTGTTTCTCCTACTTCCATACATCACCTACAAAAAATTTCAAGCCATGGAAGTGTCCCGAATTGAAATACGCTCTTTTCTTTTAAATGAGTGAAAAATGTGTTCTGCTTTTTTGATCCATTTGAATATAACCCTTCACATGGTAATCAGTTTAAGTGTGAAAGTCTTTTGCAGATCATCAAAAATCAGATCGGATTACAGTAATTGTGTATAATTAAATATAAAACAATCGATTTTAAGTAAAATGGCCGAGTGTCCTTGAGTGCCGAGGAAAGATCTAAAATTAAAATCTACAAGGAGTATGGGCTTTATATTCATCAAATAGCCAGAAAAACTAATAGAAGCCGCAAAATTATATCGATATATTACGTGACACCGAAGGCAGTGGAAGTAATATGAAAAGTATTCTGAGATATGCCTAAAATTCACACGACTCTGCTGCCAAAAACAAGGAAAAATCTGTAAGTGCAAGTGTATCAACGGTAAAAAGAGTTGTTTTCAAAGCGGCACACTTGCAACGCTTGAGACTTAAAAAGAACGTAGTCTTAATTTTTGCCGTACGACTATGACGTTGAGTAGAGAGTGGGGTAGAAATATATTTTCCGACGAAAAGAAAATTTAATTTAGAGGCTCCCAATGGATATAATTATTACTTCCATGATCTTCGAAAAGAGGAACATCTACTCGATTACACAGCCGGGAAGATGGAATTATGGTATAGGGTGCGATATCTTATTATGGCACAATAGAGCTCCAGTTTCTCTCTGAAAAAATGAATGCGACTTCATACAAAACAGTGATGGAAAAAGCTTTTCCTGAAGTGAAAAATATTCTCGGCGACTTGGAATGGAAATTCCTGCATGTCAACGCTCCAATCCACACAGCAAGAGTCGTCAAATCATGGATTGATTTGATTTTTGGTGTACGAATCAGGCAAGCAACATTCAAGCAACACTGAACTCATTAATGGAATTAAACAGGCTTGGTCGTGTATTTCGGTAGACCTAATCAAAAAACTGTATGATTCTTTACCGAACAGAATATATGAATGTATTCTCAACCAGGGCGGAAGCACCCACTACTAAATCTTACTTGAAATATTTATTTTTAAAGTAGATGTAAGCAAACGATAATACCTTTAATTTAGAATTAATAATTTCGCCTATAATTTAATTTTTGTTAGGGGAGGGGGAGGCTATTCAAATGAACCAAAAACTGAAACTGAATTTCTAATTTTTTTAATATTTTAGTACTTAATTCATTAAAATGAAAGAAAATTTACGTTATGGGATTACAGCAAATACGTGAAATATCTATATATATAAAAATAATTATCATTGTGTTAGTAATTGATGTTCTCTGGAATGCGTGAACCGATTTTGTTTCTGCAAAGTGCATATTGAAGCTGAAGTTAATACCAAGGTTTTTATGTATGAACGCTTTTTGTATTTGTATTGGTTCATGAATTACAGTCATTTTAGTGACTGTATTTAGTCATAAAATTTAGTGATGAAAAAGTTAGCTCAATGAATTATTATGCATATCGTCTTATGGTCCGTCAAAATGATACTAACCATATTTTTCATTGTCGTAGACTTTTCCATCAATTTGTAGTTGATATGTACGCTAAAATTGAAAGTGAACGACTAAATTTCATACAGTTTAATCAGAAGAAATTACGTACGGAGGAGTATATTCATTTGCGTGATGCTATAAATAATGACGGTAATGTTAATGATATTGGGAAAATGACCATTTTGCCTTCAACGTACACAGGCAGCCCACGTCATATGCATGAGTAGGCGCAGGATGCAATGACGATCGACCAGATTTATTTATAACATTTACGTGTAATCCGAAATGGAGTGGCATCAAAGATAATTTATTTGTTGGCCAAATTCCAGTTGACCGCCATGATGTCACTGCCCGTGTTTTTAAGCAAAAATTGAAAGCGCTTATGGATTTTATCGTGAAATCTGAAGTGTTTAGTGAAGTCAAGTGCTGGATGTATTCTCTGGAGTGGCAAAAGCGTGGTTTGCCACACGCTCACATATTAATATGGTTACAGAATAAAATCACACCGGATGAAGTTGACAATGTGATATGTGCTGAAATTCCAGATCAAATAAGTGATCCTGAATTATATGGTGTTGTTGTGCAAAATATGATACACGGTCCATGTGGAGCATTCAATATTAACTCACCATGTATGCTTGATGGAAAATGCAGTAAACGTTATCCAAGAGCTTTGGTTTCGGATACAATCACTGGAAATGATGGTTACCCATTATATCGTCGTCGATCAACTCAAGATAATGGTAGATCAATTACCATAAGAGTAAAAAAATCAAAATGTTGTCGTCGGTAACCGTTGGGTTGTGCCCTATTCACCTTTATTGTCCATTAAATACATTTGCAAGTATGTAAATAAAGGTAGTGATATGGGCGTGTATGGATCAACTGATTCAAATAGAAATGACGAAATACATCTGTATCAAATGGGGCGTTACATTAGCAGTAATAAAGCGATTTGGCGTATTTTTTCATTTCAAATTCACGAGAGATATCCAGCTGTTGTTCATTTAGCTGTTCATCTTGAAAGTGGCTAACGATGCCATTTCACTACCGAAAATGCTGCACAGAGAGCTCTATCACCATCTCATACAACTCTAACTGCATTTTTTAAATTGTGTGAAGTTGATGCTTTTGCCAGAACATTATTGTACACAGAAGTGCCAACGTATTTTACGTGGAATGTATCAAAAAAGGAGTTCCAACAGCACAAGAAAGGAAAACGTGTTGATGAACATCATTCAAGTAATGCTTTGGGGCGTATTTATACTGTTCACCCAAATAATGCTGAGTGTTTTTGTTTACGTTTGCTGTTAATAAACGTACGTGGTCCAACATCATTTCGACACTTAAGGACAGTCAATGGAGTTCTGTGTACGACATATCGACAAGCGTGTCAACAGCTCAATTTATTGGAAAACGATATTCATTGGGAACAAACACTTGCAGACGCAGCAGTTGTTGCTCATCCTTATCAAATTCGAGCTTTGTTTGCAATTATTTTGTCTACCTGTTTTCCATCGAATCCATCTGAACTGTGGACAAAATTTCAAGACTGCCTATCGGAAAATATACTGTTTCGAGTGTGTCAAGAAAATCGTAATCCGGGAATGGATTTCACGTCAGAAAAGGCGTTCGATACTATTATGCAAGCTGTCAATAGTGAAGCCGGTGGATTTTATTTTCTGGATGCACCAGGAGGCACCGGAAAAACTTATTTAATTTCATTGTTGTTGGCATATTGCAGAATCAAATTGCATTGGCATTGGCGTCTTCTGGCATTGCAGCCACTTTGTTAGATGGTGGCCGGACCACACATTCTGCTTTAAAATTGCCATTGAATTACCAAGTTAATGAATCACCGACATGCAACGTTTCAAAAACATCTGCAACGGCAAAATTATTGAAAAGTTGCGGTATCATTATTTGGGATGAATGCACTATGGCGAATAAGAAATCTGTCGAAGCTTTGGAAAGAACAATGAAAGACCTCCGAGGTAATTCAGAGTTGTTTGGTGGTGCGTTGATTTTATTGTCAGGTGATTTTAGGCAAACATTACCAGTCATTCCTAGATCAACAGCAGCCGATCAAATTAACGCTTGCTTAAAGTCTTCATATTTATGGAAATTTGTTAAAACATTGAAACTTACTACCAACGTTCGTGTTCGGTTGCAGAATGATCCATCTGCTGAGAAGTTTTCTAACCAGTTGCTGAAAATTGGGAATGGTGCAATTCCTGTTGATGACACTGGATAGATAACATTGCCAAATGGATAGATATGCAATCAAAGATTCCTGGCGAATTGGTGTCGTACAAGTCTGTCGATACTGTTACCAATGAAGAACATGTTGTGAATTATCCAACAGAATTTTTGAATTCGTTGGGCTTACCAGGATTGCTTCCGCATAATCTTCAATTAAAAGTTGGAGCAACTATTATAATGCTTCGCAATATCAATCAACACCGTTTGTGTAATGGTACAAGACTTTCTATTAAAAGGTTGATGGCTTATGTAATTGAAGCTACTATTTTAACTGGAAAATTCAACGGCGCAGATGTATTCATTCCACGCATCCCAATGATTCCCTCTGATCTACCATTTGAATTTAAACGACTTCAGTTTCCTGTTCGCCTTGCGTTTGCGGTTACCATTAATAAGGCGCAAGGCCAATCCTTAGGAATTTGTGGAGTGAATTTAGAGTCTCCAGTTTTCTCACATGGACAGTAGTATGTAGCCTGTTCGCGCGTTGGCAAGCCATCGCTTTTGTATATTTACACCGAAAACGGAAAAACAACAAATGTTGTTTACCACAAAGCATTACAATAAAAATAATTTATCACTGATTTAAATGAATTCGAATTTATATTTTTATTTTCTTTCTTGAACTACGAATTGTTTGAAGGCAAAACGAAGTTTGCCGGGTCCACTAGTGATTTATAAAACCACAACCAGTTCATTATAATTATTATTTTGAAAAAATCGAGCTCAGAAAAATATTTAAAAGGGCTGTTATTCAAGTGAGCGGCACTGTATAGGCAACATCACATTTTTTTGTGACCAAAAATGTTTCCGAAGTAACGTATATAAAGTTTAAATGGGGTTTAAGTTAAAAGTACGTTTTCCCAATCTCTTATGTTGAAGTAAAATTAAAGTCAAAACCAAAATCGGTCTGACTTGACCTAATTAAGTTTATTCCAAATTAACTTCTATTCATTTACAGTTCTTGCGAATACGTACTTTTTGAATTATAGCAAGAGAACTTTAATAACTTTGCAATGTGAGTAAACATTTTGACATTTGTGCTTAAATTTAGTATCCATTTTTATTAAAATAAGTACAGAATACTGCAATTGGATCATTTCTGCAGTTGTAATATGATGATTTAAAATTATTGTGTAAAATCCTACACGATCATTTGCCATATACTCGACATTAGTCAAATTTTTTTTTAAATATTATCGTAGAAATAGAAACAAGTGTAGTTTCTAACACAAATGGACCCAAGCTCAAAATATTTCGTCCAAATTCATCAAGAGGAAGGAAAAAGAGCAACTAAAAAATTGGCATCATGTTAGAAATTTATAGACATATTTTTAAAAATAGTGTTTTTTTTTTATTAATATGCAATATGCAAGAGTTTGCTTTATTCATCAATGCCTTAGAAGATACCAGATTTTTCGTTAACTTTCATAAAGTAAAGAGGACAAATATTTTCTATAATCAAGGAAATTACATTTGAAAATATTGTATATCGTATATGCACACAATGATACATTATTCGTAGACTGCCAGTTGCAGAATTCAGCATAAAGAGTTGAATCTTATGAATTCATATTTCCTACAATTAAAGTAAAAAGTGAAATTGAAAAATTATTGAATTTTTTAATTTTTACATTTTTGTTTACGATGTGCAGATGGTTACAAAAGTGACTTTTTTACTTAAAATTAATTTAGAATACGTGCATTTCTTTTGTCATCAAAAATTTGTAATTTAGTGGCATTTGTATGCTTATTTACAAAGCAATCCTCTAGCAATATATAAGGCACTAGTTTATGAATGAACCGGTTATTCCAAAACTATATTTAAAAAACAGGCTAAGTCTTCAGACAAAAGATATTCCCGGTTATCAGTTTATAACAAATGCTTTGAGTGTTACCATTCGTATACCGGTAAAAAGTAGTAGAAAACATTGTGATTACGTTTAGTATTTGTAAACAGCCACTGTCTGCCGTGTAAATTCCTATACCCAACAATTACCACTGTTGTGCAGATTAATGTAAATTAAAAATAAAACTAATAAAGGGTGTCCCAACAAGAACGCAAGATTTAAATGACTGATGAATCAATTGAATTGTTTCTCTGGCTGTACGACATGTGGCGCCGTCTTGTTGAAACCACATGCCCTCCACATTTATTTCTTCAATTCTAGGCACGAAAAAACTGGTCATCATTTCACGATACCGCTTGACATGCCTCATTTTCATAAAAAATAAGGTCCAATGGTTCCTCCAGCCCAAAATCCACACCACACAGTGACACGTTGAGAATGCATTTACTTCTCGTGAATCACTCGAGGATTTTCCATATCCCAAATGCGACAATTCTGCCTATTGACGAAGCCATTAAGATGGAAATGGGCCTCGTAACCGAAGATGATTTTATTGACAAAATCAGCATTTTCATGTTGTCTCTCCAATACCCAATTAACGAACTCCCTTCGCTGTCTATGGTTAGCTGGCTTCAGTTCCTGAGTCAATTGAAATTTGTATGCATGAAGATGCAAATCTTTCGTCAAAATTCGCTGCATAGTGGATTTGGAGACACCAATTTGCTGAGCTCGGTGTCGAATTGAGGTGGATGGAGTTTGAGCGACATCATCACGTACAGCCGCGATATTTTCGGTCGATCGACCTGGTCGAAGGGCGTTATTATCTTTACATCACTAACAGACCCAGTTTTAGCAAATTTATCCATTAATCTCTTTACGGTTGACTCTTTTGGGGCATTATTGTGACCCCAAATTGATCGCAATTTGCGAATTGTAGCCGCAAAACTTTCACCATTTTGGTAAAACAATTTCACAATGAGAATGCGTTGTTCATTCGAAGCGCTCCATTTTAAATATTGCGTTCTTGTTGGGACACCCTTTATGTCCATTTCGGTTTAAAAAAATATTTTCTTTTAAATTCTGCTATAGATCTTTATTTTTTTATTTAATAATTTTTAAAAATACGTTATATATTTCTTTTTATTTATCATATGTTTTTGTTTTCTTTACGATGTTCATATGCTTCATTTTATGATGTGCAGTGTGAGTGCGATTATAAAGTTAACATTAAATAAAATTCAGTTATTCGATAAATTTTATTAAGATTTTGGAATCAAAAAATTTCGAATTTTTTCTCTATAATATGATATCAATTCTATTTTGTTTTGACCAAATATATTGAGTTATTTGTGATAGTAGTTTTCAATTTTAGCGGTTGTTTCAAGTATGTACGTTCGTGCTTGTAAGCAAATCTTTTTTTAAATTCATTTGCCTCTAAACATTTATGAAAGGAAATATTTCTTATGAGCTTGTTTTGGTCAATATTTTTTATAAATGTATATAAATAAATATTTAAAAAAGTGAATATGTTTTTTTACATGTTGTTTTGTGTTTTGTTTGTATTTACAATTTTTTTTTTATTTACAATCGATTTTTCGTTGTTTCTCGGTGTCATCAATTTTCAGCCATGACTCAAATGCGTTGCTTCATGGTGGAGAATTGTCAGCATTGACGCTTCCTTTTAAATCGACTAGTTTTCTCCTTAGGGACACCAATTTAACAGCTCGGCGGTTTTTTTTCTTCTGTGTTGGATCAATCCTTGTCAGTTCTTCCTCTTTTTTCCAATTGTCGCCTCTTATAGTCCTCGATGGTAAGCTTTTTTTGTCCCTGGCCATCTGTTGTTGGAACTGATTTGTCACCAGTTTCAAGAATTTGGGTTGGCAGGATCGCGATATGATGGGTGCGGCAGAACAGGATTTTTGTATATAAGGCCCGCATATTTTGTTCTTACCGGCTTTTTTAGTTAAAGCTATTGGTAACTAATTATCAGCGTCGTCTAGCGAGCTAATATTTTAAGTGTGCTTAACAATTGATTTTATTTTCAAATTTCGTCAGTTTGTCCTTATGTCCTAATTTCACATTATTAAACATTAGCATTGACATATTCGTCCACAATATTCATATCCATACATACACATACATAAAATGAGTGAAATTCATCTTAGGAATGGTGCAGTTTAAAAAATGGAAGAGTACCACAAGGAGTACAGTACACCATTACTACGCTATTTCGGCCGCATTTATTTTGAGTTGAAAGCTTGGCATAACAGAAATTTCCTATTTTAACGTTTTAGAAGTAATTTTATATTCTGATGTGTTACAAAATATTATTACAGTTGATTCCAGTAGTAACAGTTGACCATTTTTAATACCATTGAATGTTAACGCATTTCAACGACAGTGAAATTTCTTTATCTATTTTAAACTTATGGTATATATAGGTATCATTCGATACGTCAAAAATGTAACACCCAGTTGGGTGAACCACATTTAATTGAAATCGATGTAATGAAATAAGACCTATGAAATTAAGAAAAAATGGGTTAATTCTTCAGTTGTACGGGTGAAAAGTGGCAAGACGCCACGTTGTTTAGTATTTTCATTTAAGCCATCACAAGTAAATGAATATGTAAACATGAAAACATGGTCACCGTTATGTAATTCAATATGTCCATTTTGTTTTGAAATATTTAATTAAGTTCAACGTAATTTAAGTCCTCAAAATTATTGTTATTATTTAATCTACGCCACTGGCATTTTGGGATAAAATATAATTGTTATACCATAAGATCATAAGAGTGTATCATAACAAAAGAAAAAATACCTGCCAACCATAGTATGATTTTATACCTGCTAATCTACTACTTATTGTTGTTGTTGTTGTAATGCAAGCATTAATATTGTCATTGTAATGTATTTGCCGTTTCTTAGCAAAGTTGCTTTATGAGGCGTGAATCAAACAAAACTTATTTGTATTTTGATAATTGGAATGTCAGCATCGTTCAATAAAGTGATACAGTTTATATATTTAAAAAAATACAGTCCACAGTCGTTGGTTATTTTAACTTCTATCGTTGGACTATAATATTTATAAGTCTAATCATCACCACATTTGAAAGGTATCAGTCCAACCATACGAACTGCCAAGACAAGTGACGTAGCGGTCGACCAGTAGAGGTGGCCACGTCAAACATGGTTAAGAAAATCCACAAAATGGTACTTGATGATCTTCGGCTGAAGCTGCGCGCTTGCTTTCAGTAGAGTAAAAACAGCGTCGTGTAAATGTTTCACTAAAGTGTTGGTGATGTTTCACCGCAATAAAACCGAATTTTTGTGTCGATTTATAACTATAGTTGAGATATTAGCGCACCACTTCGCACTTGAGGCAAAGAATCAGTCAAAGCAGTGGACTGAAATGAGAGAATCGTGCCCAAAGAAGGCGGTTCCATCTGATTAACGTCAGAAAGGGAAAGCCATCAACGGCGAATAATATGCTACTATATTGCAGTGTTTGGGTGGTGAAATTATGGAATATAGGCCTCACTTGGCGAAAAGAAGTGTTGGTTCATGAAGACAAAGTGTCATTTCACACATCCATTACTGCGATGGCCAAAATTAATGAATTAAAGTTCGAATTGCTTCATCACGCACCTTATTCGCCAGATTTAGCTTTCCCGGACTATTTTTTGTTTCTAAACCAGAAAAAACGGCTCGGTGGTAAAAAAAATTTGCCAACAATGAAGAGGTGGAGTCTGCGGTTGATGGCTAGTTTTAAGAGTTTGACAGTTCTTACTAGACACTGCCTATGAATATCGGTGGAAAAATTGTATCGATCAAAAGGAGGAGGAGGGTTCAAAAAAAAGTAATTTTTCCCCAACTTATTTGTGTCTTATTTGTTATGTCGGCTAGTTTTGGGGCTGCGCTCGTATGTCAAGAAACAGGGAAGAAAGCTTGAAAACACCTTTACAGCAAATATTATAACTCGGTATTCAAGTTACGTAAAGAAGGTCTATGATTTGCTGTAATATGAGTGAACGGTGTTCCGAGAATTTGAATTAGAGCAAACGAATGTGGTTTCCGTAGGTATTTGTTTTAACATTGTCAAACAGCAAACTACGAAAAATAATTTACTTATTTTCTACATTTTCATTTATTTAAAAAGCGACTGTTTAGCGCATTATGGTGTGAGGATGTCATTATTTATTAGTATTTTGCATTTTTGAAAATGTTGAAAAATACGGCCAAAAATTTATTTTGAATATTTGTAATAATTTGTCAATTTTTATAGTTTAATATTTTACTTAATGATTCTGCTTATTCTGCACACTCTTTAGTCTGTCGTTGGGTTCGATAGATAACATGTGGGCGCTGTATTGAACATGTTTATCCAGCAACTTCTAAAAGTTACACGTATAGATAGTTAATAAACAATTGCAATAGTTAACGATTAAACTTTGTCTCCCTGGGATGGACTACCTAATTTACAGCTTCAAAAATGCTAAACTGCTGCAAATTTGGCAATTTCCTAAACACTTCACATTTTATATCGTTTTTAGAATTTCATCTAAATGATGGCTCAGTTACAATGTTGATCCTATTGAGGAAGTACTAACCAAACAATGAGAACTGCACCAACATTCATTCTGGTACAAAGTAGTAATTGTTTGCTCATTATTTGTTATAATAACCCAATATGCATTGAAAAGTCATTTCTCCAATGTTGGAGAAAAGCTTAGTTCTCAAGTTGATTTCCAACGTAATTCTCAAGTTGAAGTGAAACTTTTTTCTCCTTATTTGGTTTCAACTTGATATCAAGTTGAGAAATAAATTTTTTTCCAACGTTGGAGAAACAATTTAATTCTCAATTGGATATCCAACACTTTTCAAACATTTTTTCAACTTGAATACTATTTGAGTTAAATTAGAGATTTCATTGACATATTTTATATTATCCTATGGCAGCACTGTTGATTTGTTACAGATCTGGTAGCTTTTGCCAATCGTAAATAGAAAAAAATGTTAGTTGTGAGAAAATTAGCGCGTCTTGTCGGTGTTTTTGTGTTTTGTGGTGTGAATATTGTTGAAAGCAGACTAAAATTACAAAAAAGGAAGTATAAGTGTTATAATTATTAATTTAATTGCTCAATTATCTTATTATTAGTTAATTATTCAATTTGCGGTATGCGTAGAAGTAAAAAAGTGAAAAGTGAGGTTAGGCAGGTGATGAGTTTGCTGTCGGAGCGCTCATTGCCAGATGAAACATGGGCAATGGGACCTTCGACATCAACTGCTGCCCAAAGTGTTACGTTTGAAGAGCTTTTAAGTGAGGGAATTTCCACTGAGTCGGATAGTGAAAGTGATAGTGAGGAACTTGTTGGAGCTTCAGGTAGCTTAAAGGATCAGCTTGCGACTCAAAAATAAACCTCTGATATAGACCAACGGACTTGGTCCAAATATTGGGAGTAAATAAAAATATTATAAAAAAGAAAAACAAAAACTTTTCTTTTTGGATGACCTAAAGCCGAACGAAGTATCAAATAATTTAACAAATAAAGATCAGCAATACATATAACTAAATATGTGCCACGAAAGGCTGTAATTTTATATATATATATATATCTAAAAATACATAATTAAATATATAGTAAATAAAACTTTAAAATAAAAAAAAGTTCCAAAAAACGTAATACATTGTTTTAATTTCTTAAATATATATATAAATAATTTCTTTTAATACGCAAATTACGTATCTTCAATTTGATTCCCATTGGAGAAATTTCTTTGATATCAAGTTGAGAATCACAAATTTCTCAACTTGATAACTAAGGAAATCACCATATAAAAAATGTGCCTTTTAAGTTGAGAAAGCTATAATCCCACTGTTGAGGTGCATTTGAGAACTAACGTTGGAGATTTGAGAAAGCTATTTGATGTCAAATGTACCTCAAGTTGATATCTAACAAAAATGTTTATTGGGAATATTAAACACTGTTTTTTTAAACTAATGACTATTTCGAAAAACCTTTTTCCGGGTATGAAAAAATGGAATAATAGAGATATGAGAATAATTTTGTATGTCTGTGGCAGTGTCGAGAACGAACTAATTTATGTACAAATTATATAGAATAATGGTTTATGAACTTTGAAGTGATTAGTACCACTTAGTTGCTAGTATTTGAACTTATTATATGTGAGTAGTGGTTTAGTAATAAAGGGTGTCTTAATAAGAACGCAAGCTTTAAATTTGGCGCCATTCGAAGTGTTATTGTTTGACATTTGAACAGTTGTTATTGTTTGCTAGTAGAAGGTACGAGGTTAGTAAAAATGGAGCGCTACACGAATGAACAACGCACTCTCATTGTGAAATTGTTTTACCAAAATGCTATGCTGATTTTGCTGATAAAATCATCTTCGGTGACGAGGCCCATTTTCATACTGATTGCTTCGTCAATAGGCGAAATTGTCGCATTTGGGGTGAGGAAAGTCCTCGAGTGATTCACGAGAAATATATTGAAGAGAACCAATATAGTTTTGAAGGATCCGCAAGGTAATGAATTGATGAGTGATAAGTTGAAAGCAAGTCAATTGAACACTTATTTTGTACAGTCTGTCACTAATATCAGAGAAGGTATTCAAACGCTGTCTGGAGATCATTGCAACGGTCTTCGAACGCTTGTTCTTTCCCAATGTCATTTTGCAGTTGACAGCATTCAAAATACAGATGTGCATGAAGTGGTTGCAAATATGAAGATAAATAAAAGTTCGGGATATGATGGTATTTCCGCAACGTATAACAGAAAATGTTCTGCAGAGATAGTTCCGTATTTGGCAGACATATTTAATAAAATGCTTTGCAGTTCTGAGTATCCAGATTCATTGAAAATTCACAAAGTGGTTCCAATACCTAAAGAACTGAATGCAAATACTTTGGCTATGTACCGACCTATTTCAATTCTTTCCGCAATAGATAAAATTTTTGAAAAAATTCTGTTTGATAAACTACAATTTTATTTTGATAGTAATAGCTTGCTGTATGATTATCAGTTTGGTTTTCGAAAAGGCTGCAGTACACAGGAAGCCGTATTAAACGTCCTGAAATGTGTTTACAAGGGCCTGGATGATGGGTTTTCCGGTGTGGCCGGAGTTTTCTTTGATTTCACGAAAGCTTTTGACCTGGTTGATCACAATGTAATGTTGCAAAAATTATCCTACTACGGTATTCAAGGGTGAGAATTATTATTATTTAAAAGTTACTTTTCAAATCGTAAGCAGTTTGTTGAAATAAATGGATCAAAGAGTTTAATCTGTAATGTTATGTATGGAGTCCCACAGGGTAGTGGTTTAGGACCACTGTTATTTTCTATCTATATTAATGATTTAAGAAATATTGGGTTCTTCGGTACACTGTTTATGTTTGCTGATGACGTCAGCTTGTTTATCCATACAAGTATGATAAGGTATTAAAAACCCATATAGAAAGAGACGCATCCTTATTATTTGAGTTTGCAAGATTGAACAGACTTTGTCTCAATACGGATAAAACAAAATTAATTCGTTTCCGACCTAATTCCGGAAACTTAAATAATGATTTTAGTGCTTACATTGATGGGAAGTTGACTATGGAAAGCCACAGTATTAAGTATCTTGGAGTTATCTTGCAAAGCAATTTATCGTGGGACTTGCATATTAATTCCATTAAGAGGAAAGTAGCGCCAGCAATTGGGATTCTCTTTAAGTTAAAAAATAAATTAGATGTAAAGACGAAACTTGTCATATATCAGTCTCTAATACATGCTCATTTTAGTTACATGGCCATAGTCTACGCACACAATAAGAGCAGCAACTCATTAAAATCACTACAACGTATGCAAAACAAAGCCTTAAAAATTTTGTTCAGTTTACCAATGAGATATTCGACAGCTGCACTTTTTAGACATGTGTGTCCAGATATAATGCCGATTTCGGGTCTGAATTTGTATCAAGTTTTGATGTTTGTTTTTAAATTTATTCACAGTATTGGGTACCACACTATATCTTTTCAGCTAAATCAATCTCAAGTTAATACAAGAAATAGAAAGAATATTAGAATTCCACTTTGCAGTTTGGAAAAGACCAAGCAGCGCATAGATTACGTAGATGCGCTTACATATTATAATCTTCCTGCAAGTTTAAAAAGTATTGATCAGATTGGGTTGTTTAAAACAACATGCAAAGAGTATATACTTAATGATGTTGAAACACTTTTAACGTAATGTATATATTTACATACATATAATTTTAAATAATTATAAATTAATAGGAAAATAAAAAGAAAGTAGTAAATGAATTGCTATTTTCGTACATAGGATTTTATCGAGTGCTAACTTGCCCCAAAATAAGCCTATAGGCGCTGGGGCCTCAATTATATTGTGCAAATTAACTGAGTAATAAAAAAAAAAAAAAAAAAAAAAAAAAAAAAA
>JAHXMU010000396.1:9078-21116 GCA_019455685.1 Philornis downsi
TATTTTTACTCTTATTTAAATTTTTATTTTTATTTATATTTTTATTTTTATTTTTATTTTTATTTATATTTATATTTTTATTTTTATTATTATTATTATTATTATTTTTATTTTTATATTTATTTCTATTTGTATTATTTTAATTTTTGTTTTTATTTTTATTGTTTGATAATAAAAATTATTGAAACAATAATTTTTCTATACAAAAATTTTAACTTTTAAGATCCATTCTTTCAATGCATAGTTGTCACATTGTTTTGTTCTAAGTTCAGTACTAACTGTTTTAGCAGAAATACAAATTATTTTAAACTTTCTTTTTTTTATAAGCTGAAATAAGTGGCAACAATACACATAGCAAAAGAAGCCAAAAACAGTCTAAAAAATCGATAAAAAATAGGAAAAAAGATTAAATCTAAACCTAAAGCTCCGATTGAAAAAAACCGATTGAAAAAACCAAATTTTGGCGTGGAAAAAAGCTAAATTGGCAATACTGCTTAGGACATAAAGAAATCCTGCAAGAAATAGTCTAACAGGGCCGAATCGTACCATCTCCGTGGGTCGGGGTTTGCTTTCAACTGCTCCAGAAAATAATCGACTAACATACGTCATTGTTTATGATCGTTTTCCTCCTATAGCTATTCGGTTATTACGATTTTGTACGGACTTGAGTCTACAAGCTCCGGTGCAAAATTTCCCAAGTTAAACTGCAAAATGTCGAATTATTGCATTGAATCCGTTGAATTTGGCGACCAAATGTTAATTGGGAATGATCGCACTCATTGTCGCCGTTTATTTAATAAAGTTGATCAAGTCTGGAATATGCTATGGTGATTTGTTCCAAAAAAACAAAAAATTGAAAAATTAAGAAAAGAAAATTTATTAAATAAACAAACAAGCAAATAAATTCCTTTGCATCCCATGAATGAGATATGGTGGAACTTATATTCAGTGAACTTACATGCATTCTATTTTTAGACTCACTCAAACGTTACCTACAGTTAAACGATGATAGCGAACGCCACAACAAGACTTGTCGATTACTCGACTACTCGAAGTGTTCCTCTTCCAAATCGAGCTGACTGCCGCTTAAATGATGATAAGTGGCCGTATGCGTGGTTGAACCCGGGACCATGCGAACGATAGTCGCGTGTACCAACCATCGCACCACGATCGATCACATATTAAATTAATTAAATATATATTAAAATTGTCAAAAAATTTGTCCATAAAAAACTTTATTTTTTTATCATCATTGCATGATTCAGATTTTAGTTTTAGATAGTGACCGTCAAGGTTTGTTTTCGCTACTCACCTTAATGGACATACTCGTACGTCCACTCACATAAATGTGTACATTTGCATGTTCATTATTTCAATGGTCATGCTTGCATCATGTTAATTAGTCGAAGAGCACTGTCACGGTCTATGGGCAACCAGCAGTGCGAGTGCAAAATATAATTTTTCAAAATATTCTTTACAGTAGGGCTGTACAAAAACATTGTTGATATATGAACAAATCTTTATATATATTGAACTACAGATGCATTAGATAAAAAGGCTGTGTGCCAAGATTTTCTCATCCTTCTGGCATGATCTACTATGTGTAGGGGATGTTCACCTTTCAGAACTTCTAGCTCGTAATCTCATAGCGGAGATGTATTTAAATCTCTATTTCTGAGTCTGATATATTTAACGTGAACAGAAGAGAATGGTCAAAGTTGGCTAACTCTGACATCCAAATTCTTTTTAAATATACCAACAATGTACGAGGGCGGTTCCAAAACTACCTGATGTGTAGGTGGTGCCAGTAGTTTGAAAAAAATTATTTTGCTGAAAAGTGACAACCTTATAAAACATATGTTTCAAGCTTCAAGGCACCACGTTGTTTAGTATTTTTATTTGAAAATAAACGATTTAAGAGAAATTGTAAACATGGAAGAAATTTGCGACCGTTATGTGGTTCAATCGACTGTAAAATATTGAGTAGCAGATTTTAAACGAGGCCGTTCGAGCTGCCAAATCACAAAATCGTATTGAATGATCATCGACTAAAGATGCGTAAGCTAGCTGAAATGATAGGCATTTTTAAAAGTGATATACATCGTATATTGACCGCAGATTTGAAAATGAGGAAGCTGTGCTCAAGATGGGTGCCACGCTTGCTTTCAATAGCGCAAAAATAACGTCGAGAAGATGTTTCAGTAGAGTGTTTGTCGATGTTCCACCACAATAAAGCCGAATTTTTCCGCCGATTTATAACCATTAATGAGACAAAAGTCTACCACTTAACACCTGAGAAAAAGAACAATCAAAGCAGTGGACTGAAATGGGAGAATCGTGTCCAAAGAAGGCGAAGACGGTTCTATCTGCAGGCAAAATGATGGCGTCTGTTTTTTGAGATACGCATGGGATTATTTTTATTGATTAAAATTCGAATTGCTTCATCAGGCACCTTAGCTCCCTCGGACTATTTTCTATTTCCAAACTTTGGAAAAAAGCTCCGTGGTAAAAGATATGCCAACAACGAAGAGGTGGGGTCTGCTGTTGATGGATATTTTAAGAAGTTCGACAGTTCTTACTATAAACAGAGTATAGAAGCTAGTGTGGCAGACTGAATAGACAGACTCACTTAGACTGTATAGTCCATTGTGATACCACGGAAACTAGAGATAAGGATGCCTCTAGTTTCCCCCGTTGAACCGTCATGAGCGCCTCTAGAAGCTCTTAAGTCGGACAATATGTATATCGTCCAAGGTCCCTAAATAAATAAGAGCCCAGTGTTGATCCCCAACTGTTCGCCAGGGCGGAGCAATTGCAGAGAAGATGTTCTATGAGCTCCTTCTCCTCTTCATCCCTACAGTTCCTGCAGAAGCCACCAGTCGCAACGTTCAAACTCACTGCATGTCTTCCAGTCAGACAGTGTCCCGTCATGACGGATACAAGCAATGAGACGTCGGGTCTTGATAGCGACAGCATTGTGTGTGAACGCTTCAGATTTAGGCGAGACCACATCCGTCTGGATTGATTACAACCTCGGATAGACGCCCACATACCGTTTGCTGCCATATATGCTGTATCTCGCAGTAGAAGCTTGCAAGTGGCTAGAGGCATGCCCGCGGACTCCAACTCGGCTGGAGTCTGTAAGGTTGTCCCTAGTCTTCCTAGTTCATCTGCTCTGCAGTTCCCTGGTATGTCGCTGTGGCCCGGCACTCACATACGGTGAATGTTGAAATACTGAGCCATCTCGTTAAGAGATCTGCGGCAGTTCAGGGCTGATAAACACTACAGTGATCAGGTAGTCTTCTTGCTATAATTAGCCCTAAGACTTTGGTGTAGATCCCGAAACCTACCTGAGTATTTAATTTTGAGCCGTCAGTTTAGAAGTCGACATATTCATATACCAGGAGTTCTACATTTCTATGTATCCCTATCTGGTATAAGTACATATATATGGTACTTCTTGTCGAACAATCTTCCATTAACCTTAACTATATTTCCACCCAACGTTGATAATTATGAGAATGCCAAAAATGGTTTCATATATTTTATATATTTTTTTTAATTTTAGATTTTTGGCACGTATTATCTTTTTGGTATATCAATTTAGTACATTAATACTATATATTAATTTCGAGTATACTAATGTTTAGTACAGACTTCATGCCACGAAGAGCATATAATGAAAAAAAAAAACAATATTTAAATTGCTGAAGTTTCTTAATCAGACACATTTTTTTCCATTAAATTAGAAAATTGGAACTTTTGAAGAATTTCTTTCAATTTTGCAATTTTTCAAGCCTCATATATTCGTATGTATGTAAAATGAATCAATAGTTTATTATAACAGCAGGTAATCTGGATATGGAATTATTTAAGCAATTTAAGCAATCCTTTTTCTTGTTGAAAGGGAGCAAATTTGAGTTTCAAAAATTGAGTTTCACGTGAGAATTGTAACGAAATGTCGTCTGATTTCATCAAATTTGGCTTTCTTGAATACGATTCAGAATATATTTCATTATTAATATTTGGAATTAGTAGAATTTAGTAAAAAATATAGAGGCTATATGAAACATTAACCGATTTATGAAACATAAACCATATATGTGGCTATTTTGGTTGAAATATACATATTAACAAATACGACCTGTATTTTAATACACCGATTCTGTATACATCCTTCAGAAAAGTCCCGAGGATTGGTAAATAAGATACAGAATATTTATTATTTATTCAAATTTATTGTTGTTATCCATTCAAATTTATTGTTGTAATTCATTCAAATTTAATGTTGTTATTCATTCAAATTTATTGTATCACCTTCAAAATAGGCCCTTTTGCGGTATAATACATTTTTGCCAACGAATAGTTCGATTATCAAAACATTTTAGAAACGAATTTTCCGGAAAAGGCTTCATTTTTTGCTGCCAATTTTATATAACCTATCAACTGAAGATGGTTGCTTCAAAGTAGGATTTTGAGTTGTGGAAAGAGAGATAAAGTCAGCCGAGGCCATATCAGGTGAATGCGTTGATTATTCGATAATATTTGTTTAGTTTTTATCAAAAATTCGTTGCCAATAACAGCCAAGTGAGATCGTTCTTTACCGTGGAGAAAAATTTCCTGAAATATGTTTCATTTCGACGAATTTTCTCTCTCAAACGACGCATAGTGCTTGTATACTATTGTTTACTTACCGTCTAAGCTTCTGGCAAGAACTCCGAGTGCATAATCTTGCGAAAAAAAAAACAGTCAATATCACATTGACTTCTGATCATCTTTGAAGTATTTTATTTTTTATTTTATCTGGGTCGTCGATCACTTTTGAAGTGTTTCTTTTTTTTTGTGATTCGACTGAGTTGGAAGGCGCCATTCCGAAGCTTATTAACTGATGTGCATGTTTAGCTCACTACCCCATGTATTATGACAATTTATAACGCGCTTCATGAAAGTAGTTTTAGCATGTCTTAGTAGACTTGACGCGATTGATTTTTTTTTAAACGATTCAGTCCTTCTCAACAAGTCATGGGTCACATGTTTGATATCCAAAAAATCATATAAAATAGTACCAATAGTACAGATACATAGTTCCAGAGTCTATCTTTCTCAAACTATGACGATTTTCATTCTCCATTTTCTTCACTTTATTGATGTGAAATTCGATTGAAGATGTTGATGGTTGATCAGAGTGAGGCTAATCTTCAACCACATCTCAAACACTGTACCGCTTTTATTCCCAACGTGTTTTTGATGAAGTCGATTCATCATAAACCTTCTGTAACAGTATCAACGATTCCGCAAACGAAATTCCATTTACAATACAAAATTTGAGACGAATTCTTTGTATGATATTTTCACCTATTGCGAAAATAGCAAAATCGCATTGTAAGCAGACGACGCTTAATTTACGTGTCAGTATAGAGGGCAGTTGCGCCAACTGAAGGATAAAAACGATTTCTGGCAATTTTTTATAAGCAGTCCTTTCAAATAAAAACTGTCCATTATTTTTTGACAGAATATATATTTTGTATGATTTAACTTTGATATTTCAATATGTGAGTATACCACAACATGATGTAGTGTACAAAACTAAATACAGGGTGGGCCATATGAGTGTTGGCGATTTAATTCTTTAATTTCTCGGTAACGCGCGGCGCGGGGTGGCGGGGGGATATGTTGTTCGCTGCGCCGCTTTCTGGAAATTTAGTCGCCATAGAGCCGTACACGGGAGTGCAGCGTGCATTTTGTGTCCGAGCGTATTACGAATACAATAAATCAGTGATTACTGCACGACGTTTGTATCGGCATGAACACGGTTTACACGATTTAAGTGAAGTTCCAAGCGCCAATGTGATACGAAAATGGATCAGAATGTTCGAAACAACCGGCTCAACAGTACCAATTACGGTTCGTGGTCGCCCAGTTTCTGCAAGATCAGCCGACATTGTGGAGCGTGTTCGTGTTTCAGTTCAGCGAAATCCGCAACAGTCAACACGCAAGAGAAGTCAGTCTTTGGATGTCAAAAGAACAACTTTACGACGAATTTTGAAACGTGATTTGCATTTGAAGGCTTATAAGATTCAGATAGTCCAAGAATTAAAACCCGATGATGCCAATAACCGACTTAACTTTGTCAATTTGATGCTAGAGCGGTTCAACAATTTCAACAACGTGATTTTTAGTGATGAGGCCAATTTTCACCTTAATGGCCATGTGAACAAGCAAAATTGTCGGTTCTGGTCCGAGACTAATCCCCGACGCTTGCATGAACGTCCACTTCACAGCCCTAAGCTTGTCGTGTGGGCTGGGATAACGTCAACCGGTATTATTGGACCATACTTTTTTGAGGACGAAAGAGGGCATGCGATGACGGTTAGAGCGAACAATTATTGCAACATGCTAGCAGACTTTTTAGTGGCAGCTTTGCAAGAACTTCAAGGCAATACCTCGAGGATGTGGTTTCAACAGGATGGGGCCACATGTCATACGGCTAGGGTATCCATAGAGCTGCTGAAAAATGTTTTTCCTGGAAAACTCATTTCGAAAAGGGGGGATATTGAATGGCCCCCCGATCTCTCTCCATGCGATTATTTTCTATGGGGCTACCTCAAATCGGTAGTCTACGAGAATAATCCGACCAATTTAGAGCAGTTGAACAGGAACATTATTCAGGAAAGTAACAAAATACCGAGAACAACTTTTCAACGAGTTTTCCAAAATTTACGACTTCGGTTCCAAGAGTGTCAAGCAGCCGAGGGAAGCCATTTGGACAACATTATTTTTAAGTCTTAAAAATTCTCATGCTTCTACTTTTTAAAAATACAAATATATTTTTTTTATGTTTCGTAGTTTTTTTTTAATTGAATATTTAAACCGCCAACACCCTTATGACCCACCCTGTATAAACTGAATTAGCGTCAATAGAGAATTCGATTTAATTAATTAATAAACCTAATTTCTCGTTTAGTATTTTAAGTGTGCAAGAATACGAGTATGTAGTCCTTTGAGGTAGCCAACAATTTGACGGAATTTCTCTTCCATTGCGATTGTAATTTAATAATGTAGGTTTGTGAGCTTAATTAGCTGCAATAAATTAAATATTATTGACAAAATCAAATGAGAAATTTGTTTCCATCAGCTCAAGTCAATCTGTTGCCAATTGTTACTTGCTCTAATTGTTTCTCGTTTCGCTCGCAGGATATAATTGTTATTCGTTTAACAAGCTGTTGACACTATTTAATCTAACACGTAATGAACATTAACCCTTCCACTTTATTTTGTAATTTAAGTGTTAGATAATAAATATGAATTGAATGTGTGCTTCTTCATACAACCTTTATGTTCTATTGTGGTTGATACCACCACCGGTATTCTACAATAGAAAATTACAATGAACCATGTTTTTCATATTTTATCGCCACATTTATACAATATAAGAGAACGCGGCTCATAGTAGAAGGGGTGGTGAACAATGCAAATGGAAAAACGCCACTGATAAAAGTATTTATATGGCCATGTTATAATTTTTTTTCATTGTCCGTCTGGCAGTTATGTTTTCCACGCTGATTTACAAGAAAGAAACGAGGGCCTGCTTTTTTCATTGTCCGTCTGGCAGTTATGTTTTTCACACTGATTTACAAGAAAGAAACGAGGGCCTGCTTCAGTTTCTTTCCACTGTTAATATTTTCAGAGACCGTTGTTTAGGAATGGACATCAGGATTAAATTGTGGTTTTTTCTACACCCTGACAAATTCTCCGTTGAAAATAAAATATTCTGTTCCAATACCTCTTGTTGCCTTAGCATGATTCCACACTCAATACAATTTTTCTTATTTGCTGGCGTAAAATTCTTTGTGATTTTTGTCTTTCTAAACTGAAGGAAAGTTTACTTTTGTAGAGACGGCAATATATAAGAATCAGAAGATGCCTATTTTGAAGAATATAGTGGGTGTGTCAGTGCACCAAATCCACGTTGCAAAAATTTGTTGGCGAGTTGCCAAATTTTTATACGGTCTTTCATTAGTTTGGCCAAACTTTACACCCTTATTATCGGTCAATTCCGGCCTTTTCTATTTAAGTGAATCAATTAACTTATCCGCGTAATAGCAGTCCACTTCAGCATTAATTATTGTGCTGTCCGGTGGAAGCTAAAAAAATCAAAATATCCTCTTGTCAAAATGTTCAACATTGTTGTGGGCAACTCTTTTCTGATCTTGACGTTTGAAATTATAGAAATCAACGCCCAAATTTCTTTCTGTAGGCACGTAGGGAACCCTTATGTTGAGCTTTTAGATAAAACCTGGGCGTTTGAAATGATCTTGAACTGTCGAATTCGCCTAGGCGAACACAATGAATACAAGCTATTGCTTATAAGTAATGTCCTGGTCTCTATCCAACCTGACGTGTTGATTGTGCCACTATTTTGAAAAAAAGTATTTTTTTTTTGGTGAAAAGTGGCAATCTTATAAAACATATATTTAATTCGATAATTTATTGTACGTGGTGCACCTTCAACATTCAAATTGTTGTATCGAAATTTTGCAAAACATTTTTGGCACTAACCTCCTTGTTAAGGTAAAATAGGACGACGTTACATTTCACTTTCTATATTTGATAGGATACCAATAAAAATTCCCGAAAGACAGTATCAGGTAAATTGAGAAGAAATCCATTGTTTTTTCAATAGACGGTTTTATGATTGCCTGACTCAATATTGGATTCCTGCAGACAAACTATACTATATTTTACAGTTTTTTTCGATCAAAGGTAGTTCTTCGGCCATGCGGCTGTGAATAGCGTTTTTGGTCTTAATACTGCCGCAGTCGATTATGCACAATTTTAGTTTTCTCGATTCCGTTCCGGTAATTTCGATGTCAAAGATACATCATGCTGTGGTAGGTCGATTGTCGAAAATATCGATAGAATAATTGAAATCGTCAAATCTGCCCATCATGTAAGCACTGTTTCGATTTCTTAGGAGCTAAATATTGTAATGGGTTATCCAGTTTTCGGTTTCAAAACTAAAGTTACATAACACATTTATAAAGCTATGAATTCGATGAAACTTTTATTTCAATATAATGCTCGGATTATAATGATCATTATAATGATCGCCTGTGGACTTGTTGCAGCAGTGGATCCTTTTGAGGTAGTTTTCGACCACTTTTTCTCACATTTCGGTCGGTATCTCGGCGATAATTTAGCAAATATTGGATTTCAAATGCTCCAACGTTTGGGAATTATGCGCATAAATATAGTCTTTGACGTAGCCACACAAAAAAGTCTAACGGTGTCAAATCGCATAGCCTTGATGGCCAATTGTCGTCGCCAAAACGTGAAATTACACTTTCTGCAAATTTCTCATGCAATAAAGACACAATCGGTTGTGTTATGTGGCTCAAGGCACCGTCTTGTTGAAACCGCATATCGCACAGTTCATAATCTTCAATAGCAAATCAAAAAAGTCGGTTATCATGCGGCTAAAGCGCTCTAAATTGACGATAACGATTCCTCCAGCGCATCAAATAGTCACTTTTTCTGGATGCAATGGCTTTTCCATAATCATTTCTGGGTACTCCGAGTCCCATATGCAACAATATTGCTTGTTGACGTAACCACCGAGTGAGAAATGAGATTCATCGTTAAAGAAAATTTTGTTCGAAAAATCAGCATTGAAAGCATTGGAAAATCAGCAGATGGCTTCAATTGTTGCGTGAGTTGGACTCTATATGGATGGATGGAGGTGCAAATCCCAATGGAAAATACGCCATAATGAACCGTAGGATAGGTCCAATTGCTGAGAACACCGTTAAATCGGCAAATTTGGATCATCTGCCACACTTTCACTAACAAAAGCGATATTTCCGGCAGTGCGTACATTGCGATGATGGACAGGCCTGACCACATCTGTGACGCTTCTAGTTTCTTCAAATTTCTTTATAATCATGCCAATTCCTTGTACAGTAGGTCGGTAATGACGACCATAATCACTCGGTAATGCATGAAAAGTGTCCTCTTTTGCAGTAAGTTTTAACTAGTTTGTTGCTTTCTTCGATTGTTAAGCGATCTATATTCGTAAATGGCAAACCCTTCAGTAAATAACAGCTGGTATTTGATAGCTGACAGCCTTGCCAGACCGGCGGTTTTGAAACCACTAAATGGATAACCCGTTACAATGAAAGATTTGGATCCATTTGAATAATGCTGGATACAAAAAGTAGCTCTATATTTTGATGCCACACGATTTAATGAAAAAAGTCTTATGGACCAAATATTCATTTGCAAATCGTTGCTGAATCACAACAAAGTGGGTCACTTAGAACAACGTGAAACGAAAATGATCTTGGTCGAATCGCGGTGAGACTAAGCGAACGCGGTGGCCAAGTCGGGAATGGCAGATAAGAAGGTTTTGACGTGTGTTTGATGTTATTGACAATTGCAGCGCCTGAAGGAAGCAATCACCCAGAAGCGCTCAGTTTTGACCAATAGGAGAGGAATTATATTCCACCACACTCATATAGTTACTTACTAGAAACTTTGGGAGCTTGGAGGTGGAGATGTTATTATGCATCCATGTTATATTCCGCACTTTTCACAAAGCGATTGCTACTCGTTCCGGTCTGCGGTGAATAATTATGCTGTTGAAAATTTTTCCTCATGAGAAGCTTGTAAAAATCGATTGCATTAGTTTTTTTGCAAATAGGAACGAGGGTTTCTATGGGAAAGACATAATGGAATTGTTTTCGAAACAATATTTCTGACAAAACGATGCATATTTGAAGTTATAACATTCGAATTATGCTAAATAAAACCTTTAATGTCATGCAAATCTATTTTAGTTGCACCTTCTATATCTGTGCTTACAAGGAAAAACGAGCCAAGTGGAGTTGGGTGAAAATCCAGTTTATTCCTTATTATTGTTTTCTTTATTTAGAAGCCTGTTCGTGTCTAGTCCTCAGTACAAAATTCGATGTAATTTAATTCACAAGTTATAGCCATTTTTCAAAAGAGCGATCACTGCAAAATTACGTAATATTTCTAAAAATTGACGCAGCAAGAATGTGTTCTTTACTGGTATTGCTTACGCAATCTAAACGTATTTTGAAAATGTTACATATTTCTTCGAGAATTATGACAATTTTTCATAATAGCGTTTTTTTAGAAGACTCAAAATCTCAATACAACGAATTGTCAGTTAAGTCCTTTTTCCTTGTAAGTATAGATATAATGACTAAAAGCCTTAAGAACGAAGCTGACTGTGGAAAAATTACAATTAAATATTGGATTGGGGAAAAACGAAATTATTTTCTGAAAAACCCAATATGATCAGTAGGTTATACTGCGATAGAGCCTTGAGGAATTCGAAATTTGGCGTTTTTACTTGCTCTCAAAAAAAAAACCATGTTTGTTTTAATTATTATCAGGAAATCTGATAAACTATAGGTATGTTTCAAAGTAATGATTTGAACTGAGATATTTTGTCTATTCAGAGGTCCGAGACATTGCATATGTAAGTTACTTTGCCTTCCACCTTCGTACATCGTTAATGGAAGTGCTGACATATGAATTGTTTACTTATGGACCCAGCTCCTCCCACATACACGTAGTATGTAACCGCGAGCGAGCGTGTAATGTTTTCGAATACATAGAAACACCTTCACATTTACAATTTACTCGGTGCTGCATTTGTTGTGGGCAATGTATTTACACATTCATTTGTACTCAAAAGGATTTACTTACCAGATAAAAAATATACATATTTCATAGTTACTATACGAGTACATTTTTTTTTTATTTACGTCTGAATTTCCGTGCTAACTTTTTGCTCGTTTAATGTCATTCTTTATTTTTCCATATGGATGCATGTGTGTGCGTGTATTTTCGCTTTTTTTTTTTTTTGCTTTCAAAACAATTACGAGGACATGTTCCAGTTGGCACAAAAGGTAGATGCGAATATGTCACGATATACTCTGATTCATTTGGATAGAGTGATATAGAGTTCCGTTGAATTTTTAATATCGAAATAGCTCGCAATTTTTCAC
>JAHXMU010000396.1:41116-79331 GCA_019455685.1 Philornis downsi
ATCTACATTATTATGACATTTTTGTTATTGCTGTGTTTTGTATGTAAATACGGTTTATTTGCCAATATGAAATGAAAAGGAATATTTGGAATGTTCATGGATATTTGGATAACAAAGTGGTTGCTGCTGCCAAGCTTCGTAATTTCATTATCCTACTCAGCTCTTTAGTCGTGTGTGGCCTTCTCGTGGAATGAGTTTCCCCCTTATGCAGTGAAGGATTTTAGCGATTAAGTTTGGATTATGACATGATTTTTTCTCGATAAATTGTAACAGAATGAGAGCAGAAAAAAGCTAATTAATTTCAGATTTACTGCGTTTTCAATTTATATATATATATCGAAAGAATAAGCAAAATTGAGAACTATGAAAATCATTGCCAAGTTATATGTTAATTTAAGAATTATTTTTAAATTTGTATCAATTTATGATTAAAAATTTGTATACTTGGCGTAGGTTTGGCGAAAATGGCTATATTAGTGTAACAATTAAATCATTTCATGTATGCTGTGTGGTCTAAGATGTTCACATTTGCCCAAATATAGGGGCACATGTAGACTGCTACTGTGTACCCAAAAAGAAGGGCCAGTTTTCAATTTACTTATATTTATGACAGGCAAATGTTTATTTTTCGAGTTGGTAGCAGTGTGAACAACATCTGTGTACAATTTCGCATAATAAATGCCATTAGTCTGTTGAGTTACGCTTGGGTTTGTACGATGCAAAATGTGATTTCGACGATTTTTACAATGTGTGATTCTGTTGAGCAAAAAAATGGCATTACATTTTATTTACGAAATGAAATTTCTATTGCTGAAACGTTTGGGGTGTTGCAAAAAGGCATTCTGCGAAAGGCTTTTAGGAAAGAAAACTTTACAAGCAGCAGAAATAGTTGAAGACGAGGAGCGTCCTTGCCTACCATCAACATCTACCGATGACAGATACACATATGGTCAAAATAATAAGTACACCCTATATTTTTGTAAACGCTCGTAGACGAAAATTTATTTAAATTAAAAGAAAAAACAAATACTAATTTCTTTTGTTATAACATTACACATAAAATAAATGCTAAACAATAACAAAAAACAAAAATTAAATTCAGTATTTTTCAAAGAGCATTGGACAAAATAATGTGTAAAATAAGCAAAAAATAAGAAAAATCAAGTTTTTTCTGACAAATTGACTGAATTTCGTCAAAAGCCATTATATCCACCTTTATTTTCAATTATTTTGTTGACTCTTTTTGGAATGCTGGCAATAAGCTTCCTGTAGGTTTCTACTGGTATTTCATACCAAGTTTTTTGACAAAATTCCATAACTGATCCTTATTCTTAAGAACCTCCTTTCCCATTTTTTGTTTCACCTCTTCCCAAAGATTTTCTATTTTATTTAAGTCTGGAGATTGACTTGGCCAGTCAAGAAGAGCAACATTGTTATCTTGGAACCAATCCTTTACCAACTTAGAAATATGCTTCGGATCGTTATTCTGCAGGAATGTCCATCTAAGAGGCGTACTTTTCACAGCATAGTTCAACATCGTATTTTCCAAGATATCTTTTTAGTGGAATCTGGTCATAGTGTCGGTAATTCGATGTATCGGACCAACACCATACCACGAGAAACAATCCCAGACCATAATATTGTCGATCCAATGCTTGACCGTCTTCTTTGTAAATGGAACATGGAATTCCTTAATCTTACCCTTAGGGCGTCGAACATTCCGGGCACAGTCGTTTCCAAATACATTAATTTTTGTTTCATCGTTCCACAAAATGTTTCGCCATTTTTTTTAACCGTCTCCTACGGACCAATTGGAATGACTTCTTGCAAACGCCAATCTAGCCTTTAAATTTTTTTGGCTAAGCAAAGGAACTCTTCTGGCTATCCGTCGTGGTAAATGTGCTTCTTGTAGTCTACGACGAACCCTTCGCGATGAAATTACATTTCCAATTTCCGCTGAAATCGCTCTTAAAGACACAAACGGGTCCTTCTTCACAAGTGTTACAATACGGATATTCGTTGTTTTTGAATTTTTTTTGGGTCTTCCGCGAGTTTCGACGGGCTTTTTAGGCTTTAAAGCATTTTGAACAAAAAATAGCGACCGATTCATAATTTCTGCAACAGAACGAAGACTTTGGCCACTTTCTCTTAGTCTTGAAACTATTTTTCTCTCTTCCGGAGAAGAATGACTTTTTCGACCAATGGCTGATTTTTTTTACCAAAATATTTTGTTATGAATAAAGATATACTCGTGCAACAGTAAAATAACTAGCCTTTCCAAAAAGACTACAACAGATTGCGACAATATTAAAAAATTGAGCAATGTATTTATTGTTTTGACCAAGTACTGAAATCACATCTGAACAAAACTAACTCACATTGAAAAGAACGGGGAAGCCTTAGTTTTGTTTTTTACTTTTAAAGGCATTACCATATTAAAGTTATTTAAATAGAAGAGAATTGCCATGTTACTTTCCGTTAAAGTAACTAAAATTAAACATAAAGTAAAAATAAGCAGGTGTACTTATTTTTTCGACCATATGTGTATATCTAAGAACCCGAGATTTGGTGCTCGATGATGATATTTTGGACTTCAGATGCGCTCTATCTATTGGTTCAAAAAATATTACATTTTTCCAAAAAGAAGGAAATGATTTTTATAAAACTCATTTTTACGGGAGCTGAAACTTAGTCTTATTATGATTCGGAAACGCGCCGCCCAATAGAGTAAATATCGTGCCAAAGGTGGAGCAAGCGCAGTAAAAAAGAGCATCCAGGGAAGTTAAATAGATCCGCTAATCGTAATCTAGAAGTGGTGAAAAATTGGACAATCATCGATGATTAGTAGGGATTCTGTTGTTTTTAAAATCTTTTCACTGCCTTTTCACCAGATCCTCTAGAGAAATGAAAACTCTTTCCTCTTCTTTAAATCGGAATTCACATACTTAATTCATTTAAGTTATTAACGACAACAATTTTAAATACATGTTAGACAAGTTTCTGCATCAGGAACAAAAAAAAAAACGAAGTTACTAAAAATATCGGCCAAATATTCACACTGCGAAGGTTATGCCCTGTGTATGGTGGGACCAAAATTGTATTATTTATTACGAGCTGTTGAAACCAAGCGAAACCATCACTGGGAATCTCTATCGACCTCAATGCGATTAAGCCGAGCTCTGCACAAGAAACGCCCACAATACGTGGAGAGGCACAAAAAAGTAATTCTTCTTAGTTGCGCACCTACATAATAGTACTCATTTGTTACTAGACATGAATTGTTAACCTTGGTCTCTGTTAGCGGTTTTTTTTATCTAAAAAGTATTTATTGCAGTTTCGGTTTTATTTTAACTTAAAATCACGTAGATTCCGCTTATGAAAAGCTATAGAAAAATGGTCACAATTCGTTAGTCACCATCTGTTTAAGAAATAATTCAATTTTTTTGGGATTCAGTAACGAATCGCAGATGGAAATTTAGTTCAAGAGGTTATTTTATATTAACTTGTATGGCACCATACATCGAGCTCCTTTTTCTATCTAACTTTATTCAAGTGGCTCCGAACGTGCTTTTTCCTATTGCCATTTTCGACAATTAGCATTCCAGAGCGTGGTGTATATTTAATATCAAATCGGAGTAGGAATCGATGAGACCATTGACTGCTACACTATCAAGATCATAAACGATATTCACATTTTCAGGTGTCTGGTCTGCTACACTATCAGAACATAAACACTATTCAGATTTTTAACTGTCTGGCCCGCGTTTTTGAATCTATCGAAGAAAAACTGTAAAATATGTCGTATTTCGGCTATGAAATCTTATCTTTCTGACGCCATCTATCGTAAGACAGTTGCGTTTATACAACTCAAGATACAAATACTAAACCTATCTATCGGGAAAATAATGAATTTTCTTTTACTTATACAATATAGATTAAAACGGCTATTTGCGTAGAAGAAACAAACTGAGTTTCGAAAGACAGTAATTTTGTATGGGAGGTATCAGAAGGGAGGTTAAGTTTCAAGAAGTTTCATAAAGATTTACGGTCAGCTAATCAAGCGGACATGATTCATTCGACTTAGAAAGTCAACATATTTGTTCAAAATGTACCATAGAAGTTTCCTTAATTTTTTCCACAACAAATAATATTTACCTTAAATCCTTCGGATGAAGGTATACAATTGAAATAAAATTGGCTAAAAGGTAGGCGCATAAGCGATACCATATAATGCGAATTTGCCTTTCAGAAAAGTACTCACAACCTGTTTCCATAAAACTTGTTTTCGTATAAAGTACAGGGTGGCGCAATAGAACGTGCATATTTAAAAAATGGATTAAAAAATAAATACAAAAGGTATGGTTTAAATAAATAAATCTAAGGCATTGTAGAGTAATAAATGGAGTTTATCTTTTAAAAATAACATCAACTAAATGGTGACCCTCTCTACGACGGCACTCCTTTAACCGCAAACGAAAATTATTGAAAACTTTCTTCAGTAATACTGGTGTAATGGCTGCCATTTCACCATGGTTATTCTCCTTGAGCTGAACGATGTTTCTTGGATTATTACTGTAGACTTTGTGTTTGAGGTATCCCCACAAAAAAAAGTCAAGAGGCGTCAAGTCTGGACTACGTGGGGGCCATGGGATATCACCACTTTTTCGAAATCAGTCTGTCATGGATCATCTGCTTCACCACTGCCATGGAGTCATTTGATGTGTGACAGGTAGCTCCATTTTGTTGGACCCAAGTTCTGGGGATTCACTATTCTTGAACTTTCAATTTCTGGAGCCAAAAATCCGTCCAACATCTCAACATAGCGTTCCGTATTAACCGTGACGTTTTGGCCCCGCGCACTTTCGAAGAAAAAAGGACCAATTATTCCTCGGCCAGAGATTGCTGCCCATACTGTCACTTTAGGACTATGCAATGGTTTCTGGTGTTTGTTTTTGGGATTTTCACTGTTCCAGTAACGACAATTTTGAGGGTTTACGAACCCATTTATAAGGAAATGAGCCTCGTCAGAGAAAAGGATATTGTCAAAATTGGAAAATCGATTAAGCATTTCATTAGCAAATGCGAGCCTTGCTATGAAGTCAGACTCTTTCAATTCTTGTGTTAATTGCAGCTTATATGGATACAGTTTAAGATCCAATGTTAAAATTCGTTGCAAACTTCGTCGCGATAATTTTAAGACAGACGATCTCTTGCGAGTCGACGTTTGTGGATTTCCTCGTACTGACTCCATAACTCTCTCAACATTGTCTTCGGTCCTATATGTTCTTGGGCGACCATTTGCTTGTGGTTTAAATGCTGAATCGGTCTCTTCAAAACGCTTTACCCATATTTTAATTAAACTAGCACTCGGAGCTTCACTAATTCGCCGTAGTCCATATTCAGCACAATATAGTCGTTTAGTAGCAATATATGAACGAGAGTTCTCGCAAAATGAGCGCACGCTAAATGCGCGACGCTTCCCGTCGAAGTGATTCATAGCGACTAAAACTCCATGAGCCCGCCAACCCAACGATGCAGGCGCCCCCCCGCCCGCGCCTTTTCTACCCCGCAAAAAAAGATGATGCAATATGCACGTTCTATTGCGCCACCCTGTACGTTGAAAATATAAATAAAAACCTCCCAACCCGCTTATACACTCCTTCCATAACAGATGATATTTACCTTAATTCCTTCAGGTGAAGGTTTTCAAACGGGATAAAAATTGGCTAAAAGATTGGCCTTACAGTACGTAGACGTATAAGTGATGTTATAACATTCGTGTTATTACTCATACAACACCGGAAATGTGTCTTCAACCTGTTTTCATAAAACGAATAACACGATTATTTCGCACAATAAACGAATAACTATTTGTGTTCATCCTTGTAATTCAAATAGCTCTTCGTTTTGAAGAGCTGAAAAATACATAATGGCACCATTGATTTTTGATAACTTCGATAATTGACGAAAACTTCCGTACGTTTTATAAAAGTCTCAACAAAGCTTTCGTTAATGAAAGATTCGTTCGTCGGTCGTTTTGAACGTTTTATAGAAGCATATATTTTAAACATTCTGAAAAATTCTCAGTATTTTGAATATTTCGTACATTTCGAATATTTTGTTCATTTTAAAGTGTTCTAATATTTAAAACAGAACATTTGAAGGGTGCTGGTTCTTAAATGATCTCAACCCTCGCACGATTGCCTCAACACATTGTAGCATTTATAATTCTCGATTATCAAATACAAAGAAGGCTTTATCATTGCAACCCAATTACCAGCAATTGTTAATGAAGCATTTAAAAGCAATCAATCGATGTTTAAATGAACTGCAGAAGAAACTCAAGGAGAAAGCACAATGGAACAGGATAACAATGTAGCCTCCAACAGATATAATGCATGCACTGCATACGTACGTATGTACGTGTAATTAAATGTCTGAGTGTGCCAGAGGGTATATGTGTGTGTGTGTATATTTGTGCTTTTCGAATCACATCAGTATAAGTGAAGGAGTTTAATGGGCATTATGCAGTTATGTGATTACATCATTCATTTCTAAATCAAATTGGGGCAGAAAAAACTGCAAAAAAAGAGTAATAACGTGTGGGGAGAACGTAAGACACAAAAGGAGAGCCATACAAAAGCCAAGCACATCTACTCACACACACACATACACACACTGTGGTTAGCTTTGTGGGTTTCCACGCAGCAACTCAGAGGGAAACAATACAAATAAATGGCACATTTTATATTTGTTGGTGACTACTAAGTGCTTTAAAAGGGGTGAAGAAAAACTGCTAAAAGCAATGTAAGAGAAAAGATTCAAGAAATTTCACAAAAGCAACTTCAAAAAGTTGATTCATTCCCAGCAGTGAGTTTACTATTCTGTCGCCTCTTTGTCGCACTCATTCTGTACGTTTCTCGAAACGGACGAATGAGCGAATGTTAATTTTATTCTTTCACTAATAGCCAAAAGGGATAATTCTTTTTTATTTTTCTTTTTTTTTTAAGTTAAGATGAAATTGCATCTGCGAATTGAATAAAAATGTAACTGGCGGGGAATGGGCAGAGCGCATAAGTTATGAAAAGCAGTGAATTTGAAAAAGTTCAAGCCCTTCGCTTATTTTACGACGGCTTCACTAAAAGTCTTATTACTTACTAAAGGTAACAACCATATGATAGAAATATTTTGAATATTGAAAGTTGATAAAAAAAACACATTTCATTGCATCTCACGAATGGGTAATAGGAGAGTCTCTTATACTCTGTTGAATATAATTATCTCAGATCTTTCCAATTAATTACCCAATGAATTTTACGAATTGTTTTAGAAATTAATTAAAACGAATTATTTGAATAACTACAGTTAAATTAAATTGAATTCTAAAATGAACTATTGTTCGATGATGTAAAAGCCCATCTATCCAACCATGATATTAAAAAAAAAACTCACTATTCGTGATGCAACCCGGCGGTGCACGAAGGTTTCTGGAAAAGTCTGCTTCATCGTTTAGGACTGTAAAATATTGAGTAGCAGAGTTTAAACGAGGCCGTACGAGCTACCAAGACAAAAACCGTAGTGGTCGACCAATTGAGGAGCCCACGCCAAACATGGTTAAGAAAATCCACAAAATGGTATTGGACGATCGTAGGCTGTTGGTGTGTGAGCTAGCTGAAATGATAGGCATTTCAAAAAGTGCAATGCATCGTATATTGACCGAAGATTTGAACACGAGAAAGCTGTGCGCAAGATGGGTGCTGCGCTTACTTTCAATAGAGAAAAAACAGCGTCGTGAAGACGTTTCAGTAGTAGTAGTTTTTACATCGATTTATAACTATGGATGAGACTTCACACCTGAAGCAAAGAAACATTCAAAGTAGAGAACTGGAACGGGAGAATCGATTCCATCTGCAGGCAAGATCATGGCTTCTGCTTTTTGGGATAGGCATGGGATTACTTTTATTGATTAAAGTTCCAATTGCTTCATCACGCATCTTATTTGCCAGATTTAGCTCCATCAGACTATTTTCTATTTCCAAACTTGACAGAATGGCTCGGTGGTAAAAAATTTGCTAACAATGAAGAGATTAGTCTGTGATTGATTGCTGTTTTATGGAGGTTGACAGTTCTTATTATTGTAAACAGGGTATGGACGCTATAAATATCGTTGGAAAAAGTGTATGGAGCCAAAAGGAGATTATGTTGAAAGATAAAGAAAATGTTTCCAAAATTTTTGTGTCTTATTTGGCCGGCTAGTTTTGGGACAGCCCTCGTATTTTAAGACTCAGTGAATTGGGACCTGCAGTTTAACTAAGATTCCAAACGTCACAGTTTAAGAAGCATTTACAAGATTTATCGACTACTCTAAAGTATTCACCAGACACATTGATGTGACTGCCGCTCATATGTGGCTGTATCGGGAGTTGAACCCACGATCATGCAAACGATAGTCGCGTGTATTATCCACTGCGCCACGATCAGTCACACGATATTTGGATCATTATTTATAATTTGTATTATTTGTAAATATTTAGACAATTTGGAATATTCGGTGTATTTGGAGTATTTCGAACATTTGAAATATTCAGGACGATTTTTGTAAACAATTATTTATTATTGGGTGTAGGCTTTATTATTAAAAGTTGCGAAATTGATTATATTAATTATAATTATATTGCAAAAGTAGCGCCGTCAGCGTAAATTTTGGTCAATTTTTCAAATATTCAAAATATTTGAAATAGTTTTTAGACTTTTCAAAAAATTTGACATATAATTTTGGAAAATTTGACATATTATATTTTTGTTTTCCCTGTTTGAATATTGTATGGACTTAGAATATTTTGTAATGGGTGTTTCATTTAGCAATTGTCAAAATATTTTTGTTCCTATTACCTCACGGAAAGTTTCAAATACCATAAATAAATTTGCTTTTCAATTATAATTAATTTTCGGAGCGCTTGCAGTGTTCGATAGATCCATTAAAAGTTCGTTATTATATGCATTTTCATCGCATTGCAGGAAAATTGTGAAAAAATTCTTGTCGATTTAAATTAAAATTAAATTAACGATTCTGATAAACTTTAACAAAAACCACGAAACACGAGTTGAAGTTGCTATACATTGTGCGATAAATTTAGAAATTTGTTGGAACATTCGGACTGTAAAGACAGATGCTGTGCAAACAAAAACTATTCATCTGCATCACGAAAACCGGCGTTCTACGGGGAATGCTTTTTTCCGCTTAGAGTAGCTTACCCTGAATAAATTTCAAGTTCAATTTTTATTATTATATAACACGCGTCCAAACAAAAAGTTCACTTTCACCGCGATGAATCGATTCAGCGCTGATTTGAACAATTTCGGGCTTAGTTTACCTAAAGGATTTCGTTTAAAAAGACATGTAAAGTTCAACTAGTACAAGAATTGAAGCCGACCAAAAGCTTGAAAAACTTATTGAAAAGCTTGAAAAGGTTCGATTGTTTTCAACAACAATTTTCTTAATGTAGTCATATATATATCTTCAAAAATAACGTCAGTCAGAATGTAACTGTAGCTGGCGCCATTCAGCGGACTATTTGATGCCTAAAATTCAATGCCGTTGACTTTTGGTTCAAACAAGATGGCGCTAATTGGCAGGCAGCTTGTGAAACCATCGATTTATTAAGAGAATATTTCTGTGAATAGGTAGATCATGTGGCATCACTCTCCTATAAAATGGAATGTTTGTTATAAAAGCTGATAACAATTTTCTGCCAGAAAACAATCCAATAAAGAAAGATTTCAACCTGAAAAGTTTTATCGTCTCCTATTTGAAGCCGATGACATCGAAGGCGGCTTGATATTGTTTAAACTAAAGAACGGCTGCGCAGCTCTCCTTAAAGTATATAAAATCATTCGAGATCTGAATACACTGTAGAGCGAGAAGCTGCTATAGGATATGGTACTGAATAACTGATTCACAGGTTAAGAAGGGATTTATGGCTTCAAATCCTTAAAAGCTATTCCATTGTGAACAAACAGTCAAAGAGTACACCCACACATGCATACTCTTGCTATGATTTGTATCATCACCATCGTCATCATACACACGTTTGCAATTCGAAATTGTAATATGGGATGTCATCCATTTCCATCGAAATGAAAATGCAATATTTAAGAATGAAATTGAAGGTAAACGTCCCCACAGCAATGCACACACGCCGATTTGAGCGGTAAAAAATTCATTGATTTTTAATTAAAATTTACAGTCTTGTTAAGTCATTCGTGATTTGCAATACGGGCATTTGAAAAGGGATAGCGGATATATGAACGTAATTAATTTAAAACGTAAAAAGGGCTGACACAGGATTTCTGCACCGGTTGTTAGCAATTTACGTTGAGATTTAAATGTAGCGCATACGGAAGTCTCATCGTATATGTAGATGTCTTCAATGTAAAAATATCCAAAATGTATTAAATATTCGATGTATATCAAATATTAATAAAAATTTTCAAATTATTTAAGATTTATAAACTATTGAACTGCATTTAAGTTAAAATCATGCAATTAGAAGGCGCACTTATTTTTGTAAGTGGCATCAGCTGTCATCATGTAAAACACATGCTAAAATTATAGGATGTTTAATTCCTTCCGACCTAACAAAGAAAACACAAAAAAGTTGGGAACAATTTTTTTTATTTTCCAACATTATATTTTTTTTAGCTTGATACACTTTCCAGCGATATTCAATAGCTTCTAAACACTGTCTATATTAAGAACTGTCAAACTCCTTAAAATAACCATCAACTTCACCTTTTCGTAGTTAACAAAACCTATAAGACTGAACCATTTTTCCAAGTCTGGAAATAGAAAATGATCCGAGGGAGCTAAATCTGGCGAATAAGGTGCGTGATGACGCAATTCGAACTTTAATTAAACAATTATAGCCATCGCGACAGTGTGAACTGGAGCATTGCCTTGATGAAACGACACTTTCTTTATCGACAAATGCGGCCTTTTTCAATAATTTAATAAATTAACATAATATTCGCCCTTGATGGTTTTTCCTTTCTGAAGATAATCAATAAAAATAATCCCATGCACTTCCCAAAAACAACCACCAGGACCTTGTCCGCGGATGAAACCGTCTTCGCCTTCTTGGGACACGACTCTCTCATTCCAATCTACTGCTTTGACTATTCCTTTGTCACAGGTCTGAAGTGATGGACCCATTTATCATCCATGGTTATAAATCGACGCAAAAATTCGGCTTTATTGCGGTAAAACATAGCCGAACACTTTACTGAAACATCTTCACTACACTGTTTTTGCTCTGCTGAAAACAAGCGCGGCACCCATCTTGCACACAGCTTTCTTATCTTCAAATCTTCGGTCAATATACGATGTATAGTACTTTTTGAAATGCCTATAATTTCAGCTAGCTCAGGCACATTCAGCCGACCAATACCATTTTGTGGATTTTCTTAACCGTGTCTGGCCTGGACATCTCAATTGGTCGACAACTACGGTATTCGTCTTGGCAGCTCGTACGGTTTCGTTTAAAATCTGCTATCCAATAGGATGTGCATTGCTTTCCGAAGGAGCAAATTCCCCCAGAGTAGAATCTAACTCGGCTTTAATATTGGTTGAACTGAGACCTTTTTCACAAAATAATTTTTTTCAAGCTACTGGCACCATCGGCTAGTTTTGGGAATGCCTTCGTAATCACCCGCCTTTTGCATAGGTTCGAATAAATTTTTAAGCTTCTTTTTACTACGAACCGGGAAGCTCAACCACTTGCACTTCAGACGCCGAAGAAGGTTGCAATTTATTTTTTAAGGCGGGTGTAAAGAAAAGGCATTGTGTGCCAAATTTCGGCCGTATGGCGCATGACCCATTAATTCTATATTTTGAGTGGTCAATTGCTTAACTTAACGGTGATGATTTGTTTTCGGCGATTCTTTTTCCTTGTTTCTTATATCTTCAGACACATCTTGGGCGACAAGTACTTTGGTCCACTGTTCAGGCTTATACGCATAAATGAATATCCCTTAACTGTCTTTCAATGCACTGCGATCGAATTTATTTAATATCTCTTTCCACTATTTGACATGAGCCTTTTTTGAAGCGAATGCCAAATTATACGGCATTCAAAGTGAATGAATCCTTTTGACGACCAAATCTTTATGCAATCTTAATTGTATGAGAATGAAATTAATTCCCAAATTAGCCTCCATCTCAAGATAATTCACATAACGATCTTGCAATATCAGCCCTGGCCTAGCATCGAACGAAGCGAACAACGACTGCAATTGAAATCGGAAAATCATCGAAATATGATGGCCATAGTGAGCTGATTTACGCACTGCTATTGAGTTAACCTACATATGTTTAAAATCATACAAAATTTTCACATGAAAATGTTCATGATTTAATTCAATTTTTTGACCGGGGTGAATTTTTGAAGTCTCTGTAAAAAACACAAGTAACCGTTGTATGACAAAACGTTCTATGCTTTTTTTTAAGTTTTAAGGGTACTTTCCATTCCTTTTTCTTTGCACTTCAGGCTTTATATTTTATATTTGTTGATCCAATTGATCAGTTTAAGGTCTACATCTTGTCTACATAATACTGAAATTTCAAAAATGAAATTTGAAGCTGAGAAAATGATCAACAAGGTGAATTAAAATAATCCATTAATTCTTTTTAAATCGTCAAACTACAAGATGTGACCGATGGTTGGTACACGCGAATATCGTTCGCATGATCGCAGGTTCCCGTATACAGCCAGTGTCCAGTGTTTGACGGGCATATTATGTAGTCGAGTAGTTGACAAGTCTTACAAATTCTTTTCAAACTGTGACGTTCGGAATCGTAATTAAACTGTAGGTTTAATTCTCTACAAATAGAATGCGTGTAAGCTCACCAATTGTGAGAAGCTCTCCATGTCTCATTGCTGAGATGCAAGGGAATTTGTCTTTTTTTAATATTGGAAATATATAAACAATTAAAAAAAATTCGAAATATTTAAAATATATCCTCAAAACATTCCAAAATAATTTAAATATTTGAAATATTCAAAACATTCAAAGTATTCAAAAAGTTCAAAACATTCAAAATATTCAACATATTCAAGATATTAAAAATATTCAAAACACTCAAAGTATTTAAAGTATACAAAATATTCAAAGTATTCAAAATATTCAAAAATTTCAAAATATTCAAGATATTGAAAATATTCGGAATGTTCAAAATATGAAAATATTCAAAATATGCACAATATAAAAATATTCGAAATATTCAAAATATTTGAAATAATCAAAATATTCAATATATTCAAAATATTCGAAATATTCATAGTATTTAAAATATACAAAATATTCAAGTATTCAGAATATTCAAAATTTGCAATATGTTTGAAATATTCAAAATATTCAATATATTCAAAATATTCGAAATATTCGAAAATTGCAAACTATATTGCAAAATATCAAAATATTCAAAAATTTTAAAAATATTCAAGATATTCAAAATATTCGAAATATGCAAAGCATTCAAAATAATCAAAATATTCGAAATATTCAGAATATTCGAATAATTCGAAAAATCTGGAATATTTAAAATATTCAATATATTTAATAAATATTTTTTTGAATATTTAAAACATTTAAAATAATCAAAATATTTAGAATATTCGAATTATTCAAAATATCTGGAATATTCAAAATATTTAAAGTATTTAAAGTATACAAAATATACAAAGTATTCAAAATTTTCAAAATATTTGAAATGTTCAAAATATTCAAAGTATTCAAAATATTCGAAATATTCAAAACATTCAAAGTAATGAAGATATTCAGAATATTCGAATTATTCAAAATATCTAGAATATTGAAAATATTCAAAATATTCAAAGTATTTAAAGTATGCAAAATATTCAAAATTTTAAAAATATTTGAAATATTCAAAATATTCAAAGTATTCAAAATATTTGAAATAATCAAAATATTTAAGATATTCAAAATATTCAAAACACTCTAAATACGCGCTGGATACGTGAAAGGAATTGTAGTGTTTTTTTTACATGCTGCATATTTTAACATAATAAAACATATTCGTATTTGTTTATCTGTATCAAATGTTCTAGTTTATTGAGTTTACAAATTTATATTTTTTCCACTATAATTAAATTAAAATGATTAACATCTTTCGCCATGCTTAACATATGTATGTATGTCTGTGTGACCAGAAAAAATCAATTGTTATTTGACCGTATTGTCATAGATTTATCTAATGGCCTTTGCCTTTATGGTGCAAGATCTAAACCGGAAATTGTAATTTAAACACCAAGGCAAACACAATTTTGAGATATGTCTTTTTTCTAGTGTTGGTTACATTAATTTATTGAATTAATAAGTGTTTTGTTTATTTATTTGTTTATTTTTTCTGTGCTTTTTACTCAATTTGTCCTCATATTCTTTCAATTTCTTAGTGTCTTGTGTATGTTTTTTGGTAATTTGTAAAAAAAAAATCGTTTTAACGAATTATGCTAATTTTCTCTTAATCAAGTAAATAAAGAATATTTATGTATATTAATTTAGCTTTTGAATTCAAATTCATGCGACGTCCATCTTTAAAAAGCCACTTGCCCAAATTGTCATCAACCGATAGTTTAAGCTACAGTCCGGGTCCATCATCTCCAGGTGACGAAAAAAAAAAATAAATGAATAATAAACTATTTAACATTTTAATTGTTTTCAATATTATGTCAATGTAATCACTCACGTCTCTAAAATTACACGACTCCCAGCACTGATTGAATAAATCAAAATATTTACATGTCAAACTAAGAGAGAGAGAGAGAGGCAGAGAAACAACTCACAACGCAACACTACTGCTCCAAAGAAATTTGTACCTGGAAATCTCTGTAATTTTCTCTAAGTCACTTTAAATATGTGTGTGCGTGTAAAATATGTGATCAGTTGTATGTGAGCGTGTGTGTGTGTGTGCGAACTTTGTAACTAAGAAAACTAAAGCTGCAATTACATAAAAATCTGATGATGTTTAATTAAAATTGTATAATATTTAAAATTTCTGATTTCTAAGCTGCTAAATCCCCAGCTTCAGCGTCAATCAGTTGGTTGTTGTCGTTTTCGTCGCCGTTTTTATTATTATAGTCCTTGTTGTTTTTGTTGTTATGCACTTGTCGTAAGATCCGTTAATAATTTTATGCAAATTATTCCGCCACACACGATATGACGCACTCAGCTCTAAAACTATTTTCATTTTTTATTTATTTTTTTTACTTTTTTCATTATTCAATTAGAATTTTTTTATTTGTGTTTTGCATGCATACATTGTACTCAATTTACATTCTCGTTATATTTCATTTAGCGTTAAATAGTGTTGGTCATTAGATGCAAAATTACCCCATGAGTCGACAATCTTCTTTAAGTTCAATCAGTTGCCGAAACTTTCTAAATAGCGCTTATTATAACAGATATCCTACTGGTGTTATGGATTTGCTTAGTTTTTGCTAAGAACGATACACGAATGAAGAAAGCGGATTGCAGCACATAAATAGTTGCTGAGTTTCGATGTGGTCGTACAAGCGCAATCAATGTCGAAAGTTCTTAATGAGACCACTAACTAATAATTACTACTAATTACTAACTGACGTCAATGTACCTGAAATAATAGAGTCCAAATTATGATTGACTCATACAATAAATATATTTTTCATGTATTACATATAATAGATCTTTCAAGTACTACAGGGTTGCCCATATTCGACGGACCCATCTGGCAACGCCATAACTTTTGACAGAGATGTCAGATCGCTTAATGACATACCGCGTTTGAAGCGTCAGTCCAAGCAGATTTTTACCATGGAACAATACACGCCACGCGAGCGCTCTGAAATAGTTGAAATTTACATTCAACAGAAGAAGTCAATTGTAAAAACTCAACGTGCTTTTAAAATATTAAAAAATGTGAGAAGTGCGCCTTCTAAGAACACCATTAAGCGTTTATACGAAAAATTTTCGACTGGTGAGGCTCTTTCTAATCCGAAGAGGCCAAATAAAAGTCGACCAAGGCGATCGGCCGAGAATATCGCTGCCGTACGAGCCAGTGTTGAGAGGTCCCCAAGAACATCCCAAAAACGCCGTTCTCAGCAGTTGGGCATGGCTCGGTCCACTTTACAACGGATTATTCGCGTTGATTTGCATTTGTTCCCGTACAAAATTCAATTGACGCAAAGATTGTTGCCTGCGGACAAGCCTCGTCGATTGGAATGGGCCCAACGAGTCATCGAAATGGCCGATGATGACGAGCAATTTTGGAACAAAATTATCATGTCCGATGAAGCCCATTTCACATTGAATGGGACCGTAAATAAGCAAAATTGCCGTATTTACGCCACTGAAAATCCTCAGGAGATTCAAGAATTGCCTCTTCATGACGAAAAAGTCACAGTTTGGTGCGGCGTTAGTGCGAAAACGGTCATTGGGCCGTTTTTCTTCCAAAACGAAAATGGCCATGCTGTTACCATCAACCAGGAGCGTTATCGCGACATGATGACCAATTTTGTGATGCCAATTATTCGTCGAAAGCGTATGAGGCAGTTCTGGTTTCAACAAGACGGCGCTCCACCGCACACAAGTCGCATAACAATCGATTTTCTGAAGAATTTGTTTCCGGGCCGTTTGATGTCGAAAAGTGGTGATTTGGACTGGCCACCGCGTTCGCCCGATTTGACGCCCGCTGACTTCTTCTTGTGGGGACATTTGAAGTCAAAGGTTTACGTTAACAAGCCAAGGACCGTAGAAGAGCTCAAGGACAACATTCATGAAGAAATAGCCGCTATTCCGGCCGAAATGTTGGCGAAAACGATGGAAAATGCTGCAAAAAGGGCACAATACGCCATCAACGCCAGAGGCGGCCATTTGAGAGATATCATATTCAAAAATTGATGTAAACAAATCTACTTGGAACAAATTAAATGAATAAGATTGCCAACCGCCAAATTTTTATTTTTTTCTTTGATTTTTTTTTTTAAAAACATGGGTCCGTCGAATATGGGCAACCCTGTATACTTGATAAGTGTCATCGTTAAAAATTAAGAGAGTGGATTGCAACACGTAATCTACGGCTAATAAGTTCTTTCTGAATTGCGATGTGGTCGTACGAGCGCAAGCAATGCCAACTGTTCTTAATGGGTCAATACACCTGACAAAATTTGAATCAAAATTATAGTCAACTCATACAATAAGTAGACGATGCTTGCGATAAACCATTATTCAAATTAAAAGAACTGGAGAACTACAGGAACATATTCTGCACCATAAATTTCGACTGTAAATAGTTTTCTGAATCTCGATGTGGCCGTACAAGCACAAGCTGCTATTGTAATCATTATTCCCGAAAAACGTCTGAAAAAATGCAAGGGCGTAAAATGTTAGAAGTTGTAGATGCATCAAATAGTTCATCGGTTTCGAGAAGGTTGTCCGCTAGTTAGGTGCCGCGCCGGCTTTGAAGTGTAAACGTAAGACAACTTCGAAATAATACTCCATGTTTTTTTCGGTCGTGTTTGGATAGGAGTTTGCGTCACCTCATAACATGTATAAAGTGGCTCCTGCACAATTAGAATTATTCTTTTCCCTTAACTTTATATTTCCGATTATTTTCGATTCCGGAAATTCCCGCTAAATAAAAATGTCATTGCCTTTATTATAATGAGTTACAAATTTTTGTTTAACAAAATAATAAACTTCTATAGACGTACTTTTAAAATTACAAAATCAACGAACAAAAATTTGTGTCAAATCAAATAATTTACAGTTTTTTTTTTTTAAATTACATAATTTGTTTTTTAAAAAACATGTTTCTAAAACAGACTAATTATTCACGGGCAAATTGAGTCGTTGATGTCGTCATGTTAGTGGAACTGTCTGTCAGCTAGACCGTGTGCCATTGAACGGAACAAGTGATAATCGAACAACTCAACATCTGGAGAATATGGTGGATGGGGTAAGACTTCCCATTTCAGCCTTTCCAGGTAGGTTTTAACGGGCTTGGCCATATGAGACCGAGCGTTGTCATGCTGAAGAATCACTTTTTCGTGCCTCTCCGAATGTTATGGGCGTTTCTCGCTCAGAGCTTGGCTCAACCGCATTAACTGAAGTCGATACCGATCCCCAGTGATGGTTTTGCTTGGTTTCAACAGCTTGTAAAAAATAACACCGACCTGGTCCCACCCAATACATGAAAGCATACATACATAGAAGCATGACCGGGCAGCACTCATGAGTTTATTTTCTTTGGATTGCTGTAATGAATCCATTTTTCATCACCCGTTCAATACGACGAATAAACCACTTCCCTTTTTGTCGCTGAAACAGTTGTTCACAGGTGAAAAAACGACGCTCAACGTCCCTTGGCTTCAACTCATAAGGAACCGAGGTTCCTTACTTTTGAATCATTCCCAATGCATGCAATTGCTTGGAAATGGCTTGGCGGGTAACTCCTAATACTGAAACAAGCTTTACCTGCGCTTGACACAGATCCCAATTAAGCAATGCCGTCATTTCAGTGTTTTTGAAGGTTTTTCGTCATCCTTCTCGCGAACGGACGTCATCATCAAAATTAACATCCTTGAAGCGACGGAACTAATCTCGAAACGTTGTTTCACTTAAAGCAGCATCTCTGTAAACGTTTTAAAGCTCCCGCTGGGCTTCAGCCGCCGTTTTCTTTGATTAAAAGAATAAAATCAATACTTTCCCGCATATGACGACGATTATTTGGTACAAAATTATATACTCGTATATTCACACAACCAAAAGAATGTGACGGCAATAGAAAATCACAATTGTGTCGAGGCGGTATGTTTACCATATGCCTAAGCTTGGCTCATAACGTTTAGGTTATGGCAGAGTGGACTAGAACTTACAGCTGGTGCCATCTATTGGCAAACATGTGGAATTTAGTTGTACACCTAATATAAAAATCAAAAAAAAAAAATACAAATTTTTGGCAAAATTAGGTAGATGGGAGACTTAGCCAATGTTTTAGTATTTTAGGTCCCCACCGTCGACTAACAATTAAGAACTTCGCTGTTGATGTTGTCATTTTAAACGGATCTGTCAACTCCAAGACAAAAAGATATTTTGAGCCTCAGCCATGTCAAATCACTAATGGATCCACAAATATTAGTTTTTTCGCAAAAAAAGATTGTTCAGATGAAATCTTTGAAGAGTCGATTTCTAACTACCAGCTCTTTATGAAACGCATTATTATGGGAAATTATATTTAGATTAACGCTTGTGTTCCGAAAACAAGCAACCAGTTCAGTGAAGATTGTGCAAAAGCTGAAGCAAGACCAAAAAGATGGAGCTATAATAACTGAAAAATTAATACTATGTTGACAGTTTTCTTCGATTATCGTGATATTGTCCATTATGAGTTTCTTTCGTCGGTGTCAAAATGTCATCAAGGAATAATATTTGAGCATTAGTCGTCATTGGCGTAGAAGTAATCGCAAAAAGAAGTGGAATTTATGGGCAGAAAACTTCTGCTCTTTACATAAGCTCTACGAAAGTTTTTCGCCAAAAAAATTCAGCTTATACCGCTCCGCAATCACCGATTGATTCAGCTCTATGTGACTTCAGAATATTTCCGAGAAACAAAAGACCGCTGCAAGGACACCGTTTTGAATTGATATAATAGAATCGCTGCGCCGGCCGTGCTTATGATGCTTGTCCAACCTTTCGCCTTCCATTTTGTTCTTTTTTTTTGTCTATTGTTTAATAATTTGGTGTCGATGAGCTAAAACAGTCGTAAATTTAAGATTAAAGACCAACCTAATGCACATACATACCGCATACATATTACATTAAACAAATGAACACTTTTAGTTAACATCAACAGGTGATGACTTTTGTTATCTTTTTAGCTTTTGCGATAATTTTTCAAATGTCCCATTATTTATCTGCTTAAATATTTCTTATGATGATTATATGAGAGGGCACAAATGTTCTTATCACATTCATATATTTATTTATTTAGATATGAATGTTTTGTCGTAGTTACTTACTATAGATGTGGTTTTAAAATCGAAATAATTATTTCCACTTTTAATTGATGCTTTTTAGGAAATGCTTACACACATAAACTTTTCTGAAACCAAATATTTGTGATTCTCAGAAATTCAATTAAGGCAGACTATATTTCTTGATTTATTTATTAGTTCATTTGAAAAGGTTCACAAAAAATGTATCGACACTTTCCGATTGTTCATATTGTAGGAAGAAATATATAGATTTTAATTTATTACATCTTTGTTAATCAAATTTGGTCCACTTTTTTTAAAGCGTTCTACCTTCTTCCTTTGAGCCATGTGTTTGCCATATTTTACATAATAAAATATTCACCACCAGTTTTGACTGTCGACATTTTTCTCAGCATTCCTTTTTACTACTTTGTTAAAGACTTCGGCGAAAATGTGTTGTGGAAACTACGTCTAAGCCAGACCTTTACGGAATTTTATTACCCATAGCGTTTTGTTCCTGCAATTCACCTTCGCTTTTTCTACCTGCTCCCCGCATACGTAAGCATACAATGTGTGAACAGCATTTTTTCCCAGTACGGAAATTATCAAAATTTTCCCACTTGGAAATTAACATTTAATGGATTTCACGCCTTATATTCCCACTCGCACACATTTTCCAATTGTTTGGTTTTATGGCTCTTTTCGCTAAAATGTTTCATATCCACTCTAGTCACACTCTGGCTAAATTGTTATTGCCATTTTTATATTAGCCCATAAATTGTTTGTTAGTACAAAAGTCATTAACGCGTCAATTGCAATTGCAGTGTGCGCAAGCAAAAACGCCACCCGGTCGAACAGTTAAATGGCTGGGGAATTGGAGATTTGCGTTCATCTCGAAATTATGGAGAAAATTCTATAAACAATAAGATAATTGAATGTTTGTAAACTTTGTACTCGCCTATAATTGTTTTGAGATGCGATATGGATTAATTGAGTGTTATATTTCGCATAGTAATTGTTTGGAAACAAATTATAAAAAGTGTTTTTGTGAAATTTTTTAAATAATCAATTTGAATTAGAATGTACATTAATTACACAGCTCAGCAGATTTACGGGTTTTTCCTGTTTGGAATTTCAAACAAATCATTATTAATATTGAATAAATACCAAATATTCATAATATTATGAATGTCATAATATTTTAAATATTCGGAATACCAAAATATTCATAATGTTAAAAATGTTGAAAATATTCGAATTTTCCAATAATTGCAAGTATTGAAATTATTTAAGATATTCCAGCTACTCAAAGTTTTTACTTGAAGAATTGTAAAAATTGTTGGAATTGTTGAATTACTATTACTATTGTATTATTGTAATGCATTTCAATTATTGTTATATTTAATACTATTACCGCCACTGTAAGAGAAAAACGTCACTTTGACATTTCTATGCCACTATACGAAATGTGTTCAAAAAATAAGGTGAATTTTCAAATTTCGCGAGCTACAAATATTCAACTTTCAATTATTATTATTATTTTTATGTTGGTACACTCGTCTCGGAGATATTTTGACGGCTTTGTCCATATAACATGTTTAATTTGTTTGTGAGAGGCATAAACAAGACAATTGTTTTGCATGTTCGGCGATTTTCTGCTATCGAAAAAAATGGATCAAAGAAGTTGCATCAAATGTTGTGTAAAAAATGGAATTAATGCTCAAAAACACTTGAAATGTTGACAGTGGCATGCGGTGAGAGTATTCTGAGTCAAAAAAACAATGTTTACAAGTCGTACAAGCGTTTCACAGAAGGTCGAGAAGATGTGAATGACGACGCTCGCTCTGGGCGCCCCAGCACACCAACAACCGATGAAAATGTTGAGAAAGTGAAGAAAATTGTTATGGAGAATCGTCCAATCACAATAAGAGAAGTTGCTAAAGGTGTCGGCATATCGGTTGGCTCATGCCATGCAATCTTTTCGGAAATTTTGGGCTTGAAGCGTGTGGCAGCGAAGTTCGGTCCAAAATTGTTGAATTTTGACCAAAAACCACATCTCAGGAATTGTTGAAAGACGTCAACGATGATCCAGATTTGCTTAAAAAGGTCATAACTGGTGACGAATCATGTGTATATGGTTATGACATTGAAGCCAAAGCTCAATCGTCCCAATGGAAGAGTTCAGTAGAGCCATGACCAAAAAAAGCACGCCAAGTTCGTATAGTCGTACGTATACTCGTAGTCAGTCAACATTTACTCTCCAACATGTTCAGTCAACATTATCTTCAGTGGCGACAATATTCCCCCTTCCACGGTAGAAAAGAAGCGTCTTTAAATAAAAGAATTTTGTTTTGAATTCAAATTCCCCCATGTTTATTTTTTCTCGCCCTCTAGTATTGCATGAGATAATTTCCTCCACTCTCCGTTCACACGGATTCACAAAACATTCAACATTTAACATATTCACAATGTTCAAAATACTGAAAAGTCCTGAAAGTAATCAAAATACTCAAAATATTCACATGAAACTATTCAAATTATTAATAAATGTAAAATATTCAAAACATTCAAAATATTTAAAATATTCTTAAACGATTCAAATATATTATTTCAAATATTTTAAACATTTCAAATATTCTAAATATGTAAAATATTCAACATATTCCAAAGATTCTAAATATTCAAAATATTCAAAGCGTTCAAAATATTTGAAATATTCTTAAACGATTCAAATATTCTAAATATTTCAAATATTCAACATATTCCAAATATTCTAAATATTTCAAATATTCAACATATTCCAAACATTCTAAATATTTCAAACATTCACGGTGTTCAAAATATTCAGAATATTCAAAATATTTACAGTATTCTTAAACGATGCAAATATTCCAAATATTTTAAATATTTCAAATATTTAACATATACTAAATATTTGGAATATTCGAAATATTTCAAATACGTTTTAAATACGTATTAAAAGTGATAAAAGAGATATTTCAAATATTCCAGCATATCAAAAATATTTATATCAAAATTATCAAAAAGTAAATAAAACACAAATAGTTGAATTGTTTAAAATATTTCCAATTTGGTAGTAGTTTCCAAAAGTTCATTCAACATAACGGTAATACTGAGCTTTAATCGTTAATTAAAAAAAAAACCTGAAATATTGGATTAAATTAGTAAGAAAAGAAATAATCGTCTTTTACTCCTAGGACTTATAAGCTAAACAAAAAATATTTCTGGTTTTCATTTATTTTCCCAGCGATTTTGGATAAAAATGTGAACATGTTTTTGGCGCTAATAAAAAATGCTGATCTGTCAGACTTCTGACGTTTAACTACACAAAATAGTACTGTCTTTTTGAGGAAAACCCCCACCCTTTCCGAGAGTAAAAGCTATGCAGTTTGTGCAATTGAATAACTTGATAATGTTTCTCGCTCAAAAATTGCACCATTCTTAAACCTTTCAAATACCAAGCGGATTATTTTCAATTTATGCATACAAAAGAGTTTGAATTTTTACTTTCAATTCGGATTGTTGCGTTCTGAATTGATTAGAGCTGGAAGCCTGTAAGAATTATAAATAGTATGTTCTGATTCATGTTATGTTCTATAAAATAATTTGCGTATTACTTTGAATATTAAAGGAAGGCGGACAATAGAAACAACCACCCTCAGTGTTGGTCAGAGAGTGTGAATAGAATTATTCATTGTCAATGATCGAAATTAGCATTAATCAAAACAGACTAATTATAAAAATAACAAAATATAAAAGCACCACCTTCGTAAGTGCTATGAATATCAACAACTTATATGCGATTTATTTTAATACGATATTGATAAGAGGGTATTATAAGTTAGTATGGTAATAAAGGGTGATTTTTTAATCGTAGTTTTTTTTTAAGTCGAATAAAACACTCCAATTTGCATCATACATGAACATTTTTTGTTTTTAAAGATAATTTTATATAAATGTTGTCCGCGGCTTCGTCTCAAAATGTCCATTCGGAAGGTCCAATTTTTCGTCACTTTTTCGAGCATTTCGGCCTGTATTCCATGAATAACGCGTGTTATGTTATCCTGCAAGGCTTCAAAAGTGTTCGGCTTGTCCCCATAGACTAACGACTTGACATAATCCCACAAGAAATAATCAATAGGCGTTAAATCGCAAGATCTTTGGGGCCAAATCGATAGATAAGCTGCTCACCAAATTCATCCCTCAACATATCCATTGTTTCACGAGCAGTGTGGCATGTTGCACCGTCCTGATGAAACCACATGCCAACCAAGTTCAACTCAGCCAATTACGGCAAAAACAAATCGCTTATCATGGCTCGATATCGTTCACCGTTGGCGGTAACGTTTCTTCCACGGTCTTCTCTGAGGAAAAATGAACCGATGATGCCACCAGCCCATTAACCACAACAGACTGTCGTTTTTTCGGGATGCATCGGTAATTCATGTATGGCATGTGGCTTTTCATCACTCCAGATGCGACAGTTTTGCTTGTGTACGTATCAGTTCAGCAAGAAATGAGCCTCATCGCTGAATACAATTTTTGGACAAAACAGCGGATTTTCATTGAGCTTTCGTAAGGCCCATTCACCAAAAATTAGACGTTGTGGTAGGTCATTCGGCTTCAATTCTTGCGTGAGTTGAATTTTATAGGCTTTCAAAACCATATCGAGTGTAAAATTTTCGTTGTTGTTGAGTAACACATGCCCAATCTCTGAGTACGGCGACGAATTGACATTTCACAATCGTCATTAACACTGGTCGCTACGGCTGCAATATTTTCTTCGGTACGTACTCTAGGCATGCGAGTCGATGGTGTTACGTCCAACAAAGTAAATTTGGTGCGATATTTGGAGATAACAACAGGAATTGTTGATTCAGCAGGTCTATTATGACGACCATAAAATGGTCGTATCAAACGAAGCACATTTGTCACAGAGCACGAATTTTGATAATAAATTTCAACGATTTGCAATCGTTGCTCGTTTGTTAGTCTTTCCATGATGAAATGGAAGAGTATACACTGTACACTTTTCACTTTGACAGATGACGTTTGGACGCCATTACCAATCAGTGCTGTCAACATGAAAAACTTAAATCTTAAAAAATCACCCTATATTATTTCAGCATTATTTCGCTTACCAGCTCTGATCAATTTCAATGAGCCAAATGAACAACACCTTGTATGTATGCGCTTCTCAAGTAGAAAAACGGGAGGAACTGTATTGTACTATAATATAATTATCATAATTATTGTACTATAATATTGTATCAGGATTGCATAGAATTAACTTAATTATTACCGTCGACTATCTACAGTTCAGAGTTTGCTCGTGAGCTGCTATTTTTGTCATTTATGAATATTAATCTGATTAGTAATAATTGGTACTTTTTTAATTGCAATACATTTACATGCAAAGTTCTTAAATGGAGCTAAAAATATCGGTGTTTTTACTTCGTTACTGCACTTTTGAAAAAAAAAACAGATTATTTTATTCATTACACAGTGTAACACACATTTTAAACGTAGACAGTTCTTTCGCCAAATGTTTGCACGAGTAAATCTCAGATTTTTTTACTGTCAAGCAAAAGTTTGACAATCCTGTCTGATGTTGTGCAAAATAAATTTTTATTTTTTTTTAGTTATTTTCTATTTATGTAAATGGCTGGAAAAATATTGATTTGTCAAGTAAAATGTTTATGTACGCTGATGATATTGCTATTTTTTATCCGTATAAATATGAAATGCCTGTGAAGTCTTACATAGAACGAGGGGCAATTCTATTAATAGAATATTTGCATATTAATAAACTTTTCCTTAATCCAAATAAAACGAAATTGATAAGATTTATGTCACATTGTCTGTTCAACGACAACTTTAGTATATACGTAGACGGGAAAGAAATTCCAGAAGTAAATTCAGTTAAATATTTGGAATTATATTTTCAAAGTAATCTTTCTTGCCACTGCATATAGAGTGTCTGAAGTCTACAGTATCACCTGCCATAGGCTTATTGTATAAATTTAAAAATAAATTTGATCGAAATATTAAATTTCTAATATTTCGAGCTATAGTAAAGAGTCATTGTAACAATTTAGCCATTACGTATGGTTATAAAAAGAATTCTGAATTAAAATCACTCCAACGGCAAAAGAATAAAGCATTAAAAACTGTAGCGAACTTGCCAATTTCGTATTATGCGCATTTTCTGTATAGATATGTTTTTCCAACAGTTTTGCCAGTATATGGTTGTTATAAATTACAATTGATAATATACGGGGTGTGTTCAAAAAATAAGGTGAATTTTCATTTTTTTCAAAAAATATTTATTTATTCATCAATTTCCATTTTATAACCTTCAAAGTAGTCCCCCTAAGATATAATACACTTGTGCCAGCGTTTTTTCCAATCCTCGAAGCAGTTCTGATATGCAATTTTTGGTATGTCCTTGATCGCTCTCAGCGATTCGGTTTTTATCTCCTCAATCGTCGCAAAACGCCATACATTCATGGGTCTCTTCAATTGTGGCAACAGGAAAAAGTCCCAGGAGCCTAATCTAGGGAATACGGTGGCTGAGGCATGATAACGGTGTTTTTTTTTTTTTTTTTGCCTACATAATCTCTCACAAGCAGAGATGAGTGAGCAGGTGCATTATCATGATGCAAAAGCCACGATTTTTTTCCACAATTCCGGGCGTTTTTTTTTCGCATTGCTTCACGTAAACGGTGTATAACTTCAAGGTAATACTCCTTATTTACCGCACGACCTTGTGGTAAGAACTCCTGATGCACTACGCCATGGTGATCGAAAAAAACAGTGAGCAAAACCTTGACATTTGATCGAACTTGGCGTGCTTTTTTTTTGGTCTTGGCCCTCCTGGACTCTTCCATTGGGGCGATTGGACTTTGGTTTCGATGTCATAACCATATACCCATGATTCGTCACCAGTTATGACCCTTTTAACCAAATCTGGATCGTCGTTGACGTCATTCAGCAACGTCATGTGACGTTGTTTTTGGTTAAAATTCAGCAATTTTGGAACGATCTTCGCTGCCACACGTTTCATGGTAAATATTCTCGAAAAGATTGCATGGCATGAGCCAACCGATGTGCCGACATCCTCAGCAACTTTTCTAATTGTGATTCGACATAACAATTTTCTTCACTTTCTTAACATTTTCATCGATTGTTGATGTGCTGTGGCGTCCAGTGCAAGCGTCGTCATTCACATCTTGTCGACCTTCTGTGAAAAGCTTGTATCACTTGTAACAATTTGTTTTAACTCAGAATACTTTCAGCGTATGCCACTGTCAACATTTCAAGTGTTTTTGACCACTTAATTTCATTTTTTACACAAAATTTGATGCAACTTCATTGATCCATTTTTTTCGATAGCAGAAAATCGCCAAACACGCAAAACACATGTCTTATTTATGCCTCTCACAAACAAACTAAACATGCATTATGGACAAAACCGTCAACATATCTTCAAGACGAGTGTACAAACATAAAAAAATAATCGAAAGTCGAATGTAAATATCCCGCGAAATTTGAAAATTCGCCTTATTTTTTGATCACACCTCGTATGTTTCCAAATGCTTGAATAGTATTACCCATCACACGATAAATTTTCCCGAAATCAGTACATCTTCAATACGAGAAATAATGACAATTTGAGAGCAGCTATGTGTCGATCTGAAGCAACAAAACAGCGTATAGAACATTCTGGTAGTAATCAGTGCAATATTTTACCGCAACAGTTAAAATCATTAGAAAAAACTTCATTATTTAAATCGTCACTGAAAAGGTATTTATTGCAAAAGCTTCTGGTATGAATTTTGAGCTCATATTAAAGTACCCGTACATATCAAGAAATTAGATATTTCTTAAATATGTTTGTACTTTGTATTAAAACTATGGTTATTATACAAACAATTTTGATGTAATTATTTTGCCAAATAGCCTCTATAATGTAATGCGGCGCTGAGGCGTAATTGGTATGAAGTTTGTTTGCTGTAACAAATTAAAAAAAAAATGAAAGCACAAATTTGCTTTGAGCCACTTCTTATGAACACTGTCTGTCTTCAGTGAAATTTCATAGGAACTATTTTCGAGCGGTCCATTCAAATGGCCCATTTCATATTTTAAAATGTAATTTTCGTTCTCTTTTTAGGCATTACCAAATAAGACCACTTGAATCGACCACTTGAGACTGACGTTCTACAAAATTTACTGCGCAATAAATTTCACCCGGAGTTATGGAAGACAAGAATACTTTGTTTTCAATTTTCATTCTTTTACCTCAATTAAAAAAGTGCATCAAAATTGTCTATTTCGTATATAAAATATTCTACGAATATATTACGCATATAAAGGGTGACCCAATAAGAACGCAAGATTTAAATTTGGCGCCATTCAAAGTGTCATTGTTTGACGTTTGAAAAATTGTTAATTTTTGCTAGCAGAAGGTACAGGGTTAGTAAAAATGGAGCGCTGCACGAATGAACAACGCATTCTCATTGTGAAATTGTTTTACCAAAATGGTGAAAGTTTTGCGGCTACAGTTCACAAATTGCGATCAATTTGGCGTAACAATAACGCTCCAAAAGAACATTAATGGATAAATTTGGGTCTGGGTCTGTTAGTGATGTAAAGACAAGAACGCGCCTTATACCAGGTCGATCGACCGAAAAAGGCGCAGTTGTTCGTGACGATGTTGCTCAAACTCCATCCACCTCAATTCGACACCGAGCTCAGGAAATTGGTGTCTCCAAATCCACTGTGCAGCGAATTTTGACGAAAAATTTCCATCTTCATGCATACAAAGTTCAATTGAAGCCAGCTGACCATGGACAGCGAAGGGAGTTCCTTAATTGGATATTGGAGAGACAACATGAAACTGCTGATTTTGCCGATAATATCATCTTCAATGACGAGGCCCATTTCCATCTTGATGGCTTCCTTAATAGGCAGAATTGTCGCATTTGGGATAAGGAAAATGCTCGAGTGATTCACGAGAAGCAAATGCATTCTCAACGTGTCACTGTGTGGTGTGGATTTTGGGCTGGAGGAATCATTGGACCTTTTTTTATGAAAATGAGGCATGTCAAGCGCAAACAGTCAATGGTGTTCGGTATCGTGAAATGATAACCAGTTTTTTCGTGCCTAGAATTAAAGAAATGAATGTGGAGGGCATGTGGTTTCAACAGGACAACTCCACATGTCATACTGCCAGAGAAACAATTCTATTGCTGCATCAGTCATTTAAATCTTGCGTTCTTGTTGGAACACCCTTTACTTGAATATTATTTATATTTATATTCCAAGTGCCCTTTATGGTTTTTTTTTCAAAACTGCGTCAATAAATCTGCACTGAAATGTGTTAATACAAAACCACAATATTCTACAAATATAATGTGTAATAAATATAAATCTATTATATTTTCATGATATTGAAAGCTCTATTTAGCTTAGTTAGAATGATGCGATTTAGTTCAAATATGCTGCGTTTTGTTCGATAACTTGTTGTCATCTTGAAGGTAATTGCATTATGACTCTTTCTTAAAAAACATTCTTCACTATTGCCAAAAAACGGGCGTAGTCGATTTTTACACGCCTCTCTTAAGGCAAATTTATATGTATTTTTTTCTACAAGCTAATATTTTCTTTGTAAGCAAATGAAGGTAACTTAAAAAGTCGATGTAACTTCAATTCAGCTCAATACATTTCACCAACAAATTTCTCCAGTTTTATGAAATCTTCCTAGTAACAGAATTGCCGAGGTCTTCAGGATAGATATTTTTGGCAACGACTTTATGTTAAGAGCAAATATCTGTCCGCTAGATGAATAACATATAATAAAATAACACATTTTATTATCTGAAACGAATCGGAATATAATTTTTCTTATTTTTACGACTCTAAAAATGAAATTGCTTTATAAATATTGACATGATCCGAAGATCCGAATTTTAAATATGTTCAGCAAAGTAATAAACCTGTTAAAAATTGCGCTTTAGAAAAAGATTCGTATAGTATCTGGCCACAAAAGCTGTTTTGTCGGTTTATTGTATGAAGACTAAATTTGTCTATAATTCTTATAATTTCGTGAATCAAACTAAAGTTTAAATATAAATTTTATCTAGCAAGAACTTTAAACATTCACCTTCTCCTGTTAAGTTTCAAGCTATGAAAAGCAATAAATATTAATGTTGTTCAATTCAAACTACAACAAATTTTTTCAAAAAATTATGTCCATCAGTAGAGTCTTTGTCTATAAAAAAATGTGTAAATCTTAAAACTGTATTGGTTTCCGTGGCCAGTGGGGAATTGAGTTTAACTCAACTTAATCGGTCACACCAGTAAGGTACTAGTAGTATATTCTGCAAAAAAAGTGCTGGGAATTGGTCAGTAGAACACAAAATATCAATTATTTATTCCCATTTATCGTATCGCCTTTAAAGTAGATCCCATCCGATTATTATTCGATGATAATTGTTGAGTTGTTGGCTAGAACACAATAATAGTCTAGTGAGGAACTATGAAAATGCATTTCATAACCAAAACATTCCTGTAAAATGGTAAAATTAAATTTGTGGAACACAGAAAGTTCAGAGGCTATCTTTTTCAAACTTGAATGACAGATTTCAGTTATCACTTTCTTCACTATATCGATGTTAACTTCAACTGGAAACATTAATGACCAACCACCGAGCAAGGTAAATCTTCCACCACATCTCGAGCACTTTTGAGTGCACTGTACCGCTCATATCCACAACTTGTTTTTGATTAAGTCAATTCATCGTAAGCCTTCTGTAACATTTTCACCAAACTTGTATAACAGATTTCAGTTATCACTTCCTTTACTATATCGATGTTAACTTCAGCTGAAAACATTGACGAAAACAAATCTTCCACCACATCTTGAGCACTTTTGAGTGCACTGTACCGCTCATATCCACAACGTGTTTTTGATAAAGTCGATTCATCATAAGCCTTCTGTAACATCTTTAGCGATTCGACTTACGAAATTCCATTTGCAATACAAAATGTTAAACAAATACTTAATTCGATATTTTTATGCATTGTAAAATATGAGATAAACTAACAAAATCGATCACTGTAAACATACCAAATGTCAGATTGCGCCCAAACTCTGCGTCAGTATAGAAGACTGTTGTATTAATTTAAAAACAAAAAGAATTTTTACGATCCTTTTTATTTTAAGATTTTTTAAACCATCAATTTCTGTTTCTTTTACTTTTTTATATTTTTATATATATGCATTTATATTTTATATATCAAATATTGAAGATATGGAGGCGAACAGGACGTATCTATGGTAATTGTATTTTCATATCCAAAGTTATGTTTGCTTTGTAATATGATTTAATAAAGTCATATAATCCAGTCACTTATTATAGTTTAGGGGTTTCTGAGATCAGCAGCAGGACAATTTGTTGGTACCAGAAATTATCGCCCCTTCTTCATCAAAAGAGTATATTCTGTGAGCATGAAGGTGGCCGGCGTTCAGTTTTGAGCAAGTTTCGTATTTTGCTTTACTTGTACGAGTATCTCTGGAAAATCTGAGAAAAAAATCTCTTTTTAAATTGAATATCAAATCGATATTTTTCTCTGTGTACGATTAACCATCCATTATCACATAATTTAAACATTGTTTGTCAATTGTTTTTTTTTTCTTGGCATTTTTGACACATTTTCAAGTTTAGTAAGTAACAATATTTATATAGTTGTCCCAAAGATTTTGTGACACGTCTCAATATTTTAATTCTTATCACATCGATAATAAAAGTATTTAGTATTTATATCTAATGTATACACAACTATACTCGTATATGTTTGTGTAGAACCTGTTGTCATACAATCATTTCGAGTACATACACACATGCATACATATTGAGGGAGAACAATAAAGCTTTACAATTCATGTAATCGGCATGATATTAAATCAGTCTGTTCATGATGGTAGATCGAGGTTAATACAGTTGAATTTTCTACTACATGTGACGTAAATGGCAAATTGCTGCTTAGGGTGGACATACCAATAGATATTTTTTCCAAAGTGTGGAACAGATATTATAGGTGACAATAACTTGGCTATTGGCTATTGAATATATGGTTTTAAGATATAACTACAGGGTGGCGCAGCAATTTTGCTACATTAAGAAATTGAAATTGATTTTTTTTTAATCAATGCGTTTAATTTTTTCTTTTCTTTTATTGCATAGAAAATTTAATTTTATTTTATATAATAGACCGTAAATGATCAGAAAATTATTCATTGCGTTATTGTTTTAATGGACTGCTTCAATTCAGTAAAATTCGTTAGTATCGTTTTGTATACCTCTTGCTTGATATTAGCCCTTAAAAAAAGGTCTGGTGCAGTCAGCTTAGGTGATCTAGGAGGCAGGTGGAAATTAAAGTTTCTGGATATGAATTTGTTTGGGAATGTGTGGAACCGGTCTGACTTTGTGTGCAATTGCTCCATCTTGCTGGAACCAAATTCTGTTGAAACGGATACGTCTTCGGCGTAGTTCTGGGTATAAAAACCTTCAACATTTTTAAATAACGTTCTCCATTGGTTCTCGTTTTGTGTTTGTAGTAGGATTCATGCGCCACCCTGTAATTAGAAATTATATTTCGTGCCTTAAACAGTATGAATAAAATTCGTGATGGTCTTACTATGATGCAATACCTACAGTGTCACTTTAAATGAAATCACAAAACAAATAGCCTGATTGCATTAAATATCAAATCACTAAATATCCATTACATCCAATGCCGACTTACTCACTTACTTACTTAGGGGGTGCTTAGAGTATTAATTATTGTTTAACCTCTGTCGCATTGAAAAAAATAACTTCAAGTCCTTCTTCTCCGGTCTTTCTCCACCAATTTTCCATACCAAGTTGAAGCAGTATCTCAGAAATTTGATCGTTCTAACGAAATTTGTGTCATTTTCGTCCTGCGTGGTTTTGGTTCTCCCTCACAACATGAAGGAGCCTGTATTTTGATGCGCTTAGACCATAGAGGTTAAATTACGTACTGGAGAAACCGTCTCTCTCTGGGCTCCAAAAGGTAAAATGTTTGACTAAAAAGTCAAGCGGATTTTTCTTGTTTGGAAGCATTTCAGTTCCGTTTATCAGCCATATGAAATTAATGGCAGTGGTCTCTATAATAATACCATAGCCTGCTTTCAGGCATAGTATAAATCTTCCCCTCAAACATTGAAGACATTTAGTTTGCTTGAGCCTACGGACAGTATCTGCGTTCGAGCGAGTTCGATTCAGCTCAAAAGACTCACAATTCTTACGACAATGGCGTCATCGTACCATTTACATTATAAAGTTTTTCCTCTCAAAGAAAGCCGCGTGTGTAAAAACCCAGACAAAGACTAATAAAACTAGAATCTGGTGGTACAGTAGGATTCTTGTTCGCAAAACGTGGATTTGTCATTAATTGCTTGCTTAACACCTGTTTGCAAGCAATATTCTCCCCCTAATTCCTAGAGTGACATAACTTATTTTATTGACATAACTTATTGTTGAGTTAGATAAATCATACATAACACCATAGCTGCCAACCCTCATGCAGGTTTCCATACGAGTGGGTTCTTTGTTCGTTGAAACAATTAACTTAGTTTTATCTTCCTTGCATATTGCTTCTCTCTCTCTCTCTCTCTGTGGTTTTCTTTATCCTAGCTCTCCTTGACTTCCCATAATTAAAACCATCCGGTCTCTATTTTATCTCTTTGCAATATGCGTAGCAATTACATACATCGTTGCCATGTATGCAGTTATCATTTCCAAGAAGGTATGCAACATTTTTCAATATAGTCTTTGACATGACAACAAATGCATCATTTAATGTTTTGTTATATCTTCTCTAGTTTTCATGTTAGTTTGCAGTGAAATTTAGAGAAAAGATACGATCTCAGCTCTGTTTCAGTTTCCGAGCCTTCTTAAATAATTATAAGACTGAAATTTTAGTCAAAGTTTCGAACATGCTAAGATTTTCGCATCTCGTATTTCAAAACTATCTCGTATTTCCTCTATGTTGATCTTAATTCTGGAGATATCTTTGAGAAACTTTTGAGATGTTTCACAAATATTTATACTTTTAGGACGTTTCGAAAATGTAAATTTTAATGTAATTTCTAAATTTTATTGAGATATCTGTTAAATTAAAACCAATATAGGTGATTTGGACCCACTTTCGAAGCTACCAAATCAAAATCTGTGTTAGACTTTAAAATTTTGTAACAAAATTAGCGTCGTCCAAAATGAGTCCGAGAATTTCGTCACCGCTAACAAATTTTTGATGAATACCACTTGCCAATACGAGGAAAGGACGGGGAGTAGCCTAGGAAGCCTATGCAAAAAAAACCCCATCACCAGTGTGGAATCAATATTTTTTGTTCGCATTTTCCGTCAGTTGATTGCTAGCAAAGTTCCAAATAAGCCGGAGACATTTTGGTGGGTGTTGAAAATGAACTTCTTTGCATTTTTGCAAAAATTAATTAAATTAATTCTTGAAGTTCCTGTTAAAAAAAAAAACGAAACGATAAAAGAGATCAAAATCGAAATGTTCGTTATTTGTATAGAATCAGTACTATTTGAATTTAAGCGGGTGCGCACAACTATTTTTAACCAGTAAAGAGACGAATCATCGCTCCAGAAAGAGTTGACAAAATGACTGAAATGTTAAAGGACGATGGACGAATGAAGGTGCACGAGATAGCTGAGACCGTTTTGTAACTGTGGATTAAATTTGGACGAATCGCATAGAAAATAACGCAGACCTACGAAGGCCAATAAAGAATTAATACTGTGAATTAACAGGGTTAAGATTTAAGGTTTTTTTGACACATCAGGGGCATAGGTCACATGTATTATTGCCCTAATGAAGGCAGAACGATCACCACCGGAAAATATTTCAAAGCATTGGACGGATACGGCGCCGATTTGAAATAAAAACGACACCGTTACCAGCCAAAACATATCCGTCAGGCAAAATTTTGCGAACTGCGCTATAAATTGGTTCCGCACATACCACCATTGCTCACGGCAAGAATTTTTTTTGGGAAATCCGAAAGAGTGGTTTAATGGAAAGACCTTTTTAACAAAAGAAGAGGCCATCGATGAAATGAGTACATATTTTAAGAACTTCTACAAATTGTATTATGCCAAAGGCATACAAAATTGAAACACTTTTGATTTAAGTTTATAACGTTTAAAGGAATTTACTCGTATGTTGAGAAATAATTTGAATTTTACCCTCGAGTTCAAACTTTAAATTTAAACCTTAAACCTCTAATGAACTGCACTGTATTTAAATTCTTTGCACTATATACCGTATAAATCAATTTTATATTGAATTAAACTGTTGTTGATATTTTTTGTTCTGCTCGTCAATGCTTTCCTGTAGAAATATTTTTGCACTTCTCCTCTACAACATGTTTGATGTTGGCACCATAGAGTGAATAATATAACAGCACCACCGTATAGTACAACAAGATAAAACTGGGGACGTTCACGCTTCTGTTTGTTTTTATTTATACCCATTTTTTTTTTTTTTGTTATTGTATTGACTACCTGGCTGACTGACTAACTGGCCATTGAATGAGAGGTAACGTGTGTGTCGACGATCACGAACCCAGCCAATGTTGACAACTTGCCATAATAAATAATTTTTTTTTTAATTTTTACTCAATTTTTCCTTCTGATTTTTAGCAACAATTTTGCATAATTGGAGCTAAATTTTTACATACAACATAACATTTTCAACATTAAAAACAAATCATAAATAAATTATTTTGTTTATCATATTGAAGATCAAATTCAACTACCACGTTCGGTTCATCGGGAATACATTCATTTGCACTGCTATACACAAATAATTCGAAGTGCAAAAATGTCTTAAAGGCGGACCTCTATGGGTCGACTATAATTTACAGACTAAGGGTATATGCTTATGCAGGTTAAATTAGTATCAAAACTGGGCTATTTCGGGTTTCATAAACTTCTTCCGTTAAGGCTGGTACTATGCTGACTATTCGCAGTGAAGCTCCATATTAAGAAAATGAAGCCAAATTTGTCTAAAAGACAGTACTATGTTTTTTCACGAGGAAAATTTTTTTAAGTGGCAACACCAATCTTGTGAATTTCTAACATTGAAGTCGGAATAACGTACATTTTTACGTCGCAATATATTCGATAATACATTTGTAAACTTGAAAATTAATTATTAATAAGGAAAGATGCAACTTAACAATCCTACAAATATATTATCGAATATAGTATGGCATAAAAACATCATCATATAGTATCGAATATAGTATGACATAAAAACATCAGCTGTTGGGATTTCAGTGTTGGAAATCAGCACAAGAACGGCTGGTAATGCCGCTAAATTTTTTCACGAACAATGTCTCGTGGAATTTTTTTTCTCGTAAAAAGGATATTGTAAGTAGCCTTACTATGTATTATTTCTACTTCATGAGCAATTGCGGAAAAGCTTATCACAAACTATTATATATTCTTAGTTGTTCCTTTTATTAAGATTTCTGAAAATTTTTCTCGAAATAACTGTAGAAGTACAAATAGTACTTAAGAAGAAAGGACATTTTTGAAATCGGAAAATTTTTGTTTATGATGATAAATTATTTGAAATAAATCGAATTGAATAAGAAATACCCAAATTTCATTGCATTACACCTAGAAAACTAAAGAGGAAGTAAAAAAAAAATAAAAAAAAACTTTTTAATATCGGCAACACAGTTTCTCTTTGTTACTCCCAGAATTAACGCAGTTGCAGCTTTTCAAAAATGATCACAATTACAGTTTATTCCAAAATTTTCCAGCGTATTATCTCTATAACTATAGACGGCTATTAAGAAAAACTGTTTAGAGTTTTAAGATTAATCTAACTGAGTTGTCCAAAATCGAAAATCACTGGGAGAAATATATTGTTGGACTGTGTAATTAATACAATTTTATAGCGTCCCCAAGTATACTTATAACACGAAAAAAAATAGAATTAAAAAAAAAAGAAATTCTTATACGGCAGTGTATATTTGTTTAAGTTATGTATAGATATTTAAGTTACATATAGAATGCAATTTGAAAGATGATGTTTTTTTTTTTTTGAAATCTTCACACTTTCCTCAAAGTGCACTACATTTCCATTATGGTTATACCGATTACTGTCCTTAAGTACAGAAATAGTTTGCGAATCATTCATCTATTTATCGTTTCCAGTACGCGAAAGTCGAGAAATCTGAAGCGTAGCAATATCATTGTTTCTCAGCGCATAAGAAAATATAGTGCCGTAAAATTGAAACTAAATGCTTTTCGTGCCAATAACAACTAAGTCGAATCGCAAAAATTGTCCAGTGATGTGTCGATAATTTTCCATTCTAAAAGAAATGTTAACTGGTAACGTTATAATGCAAACAATTTCCTTGTGATTGAATTGGAAGCTCTAGTCCGTAGCATCTCTAGCTACTACAGTTTCGAAAGGCATCAAAAGAGAAGAAATCATATCAGTTATCGACCGTAGTGTAGATTATCTAGCACCGAAGCAAAAAGTAGATCAGATCAGAAGACCAATAAAGCTAAGAGAGGTCTGATGGTCTACAGGCAGAACTATTTAAAGCCTGTGGCGATGAGCTGGCTGTGTTGGCATGCATGCCTAAACACGGTTTTATCTTATGATTGCATGCCCGATGTTTGAAATCTAAGGGTATTATGTCCTGCATTTAAAACAAGCGATCCTAATATATGTACCAACAATTGCTGTATCAGCCTTTTTTTTCGCTGATAATTTTGAGTTGGCAAATGAAATACGAAAAGGGCGACATGTAATTCTCATTTATGTTACACAAGAATTTCGGACAGAAATATAGTTGAAGTTGAAATTCTATTTTTGCTTGGAAGTTGTGTTACATTTTCCCAGAATAAGAAGGAGATGTGCACAAACGAAATTGTCACGAAATTGTCACATTCATATCAGATGACAGATATCTAAGTATTAACAAGGAAAATTATAAAAAAGGGGAAAGGGCAATAACTGCGCCAAAGGCTCGAAGAAAAGCAGTAATTTTTTTTAAATGTAAATACTTAAATTTTATATTTAAATTAATTATT